>CAMPDV010000519.1:0-247581 GCA_946699065.1 Loxodes magnus | reverse complement strand
GAATCACTAGATATAGCCACAGCATTTACAGAATCTGTGTGACCACTCATGGTCTTACAGGTACCTGTCTTGACGTTCCATAGTCTCACCGTATAATCATTACTTCCCGATACAATGAACTCTGAATCACTGGATATAGCCAAAGATAATACAGAATCTGTGTGACCACTCATAGTCTTACAGGTACCTGTCTTGACGTTCCATAGTCTCACCGTATCATCATTACTTCCCGATACAATGAACTCTGAATCACTGGATATAGCCAAAGATAATACAGAATCTGTGTGACCACTCATGGTCTTACAGGTACCTGTCTTGACGTTCCATAGTCTCACCGTCTCATCTCAACTTCCCGATACAATGAACTCTGAATCACTGGATATAGCCACAGATCTTACAGAATCTGTGTGACCACTCATGGTCTTACAGGTACCTTCAGCTATGTTGTAGAGTCGAAGAGTTTTGTCAAGGGAAGCAGATACTATTAAGTTGGAGTTTGGTGATATGGCCACGGATGTGACTGAGTCTGAGTGTCCAGTGAGTATGTGAGGGTGATCCGTGATTATGGAAGACAGGTTAGCGTTGGAGAAGTCACAATTGATAAATTTAGTGTTTCTGAGGTTAGTGGTAGTTAAGTTTGAGTTGGAGAAATTGCATGAAGTGAAGGTGGTGTCCGAAAGATCTGAATTAGATAGGTCGATGCTTTAGAAATTTAGTTGAGTGAATTAGTAATTAATGCAATTTAAGACAATTTAAGTATTGGATTCTACTTAAGATAGTTCTTATTACGATTTACATGTCTGCAATATCTAATTTAACTTGTCTTGTATTTATATGTCGGTTACTTATGGTAACTTTAACAAGATTTGACCTTAAGTGATTAATCCTGGTTTATTTAACGGATTGTTTTTCAACGCTGATATATTGAAATTCTCATCTTTAATCTGGTTTAAGAACTAATTTAAATTGTCGAAAGTTAGGTTTGAGAAATCTTATATTGCATATTTAATCAAATTTTATTATTCTTAACAAACTTAATTTAATTGACTTTCATTTTTAAAGACATTCTATAAATTTACTAAGCTTTACTCTAATGCTTAGACTAACTCTCTGGTTTATATTATTTATTTTTCTTTTTATGAAAGCTCTAATTTAACTAAAGAATCTTTAAATTGAACTTATTGGATTCGTTATGTTAAATCAATTACTTAATCTTATTATTGATACTGGATAATCTAAGTTTCTTATTTAATTCGATGGTCATTATTTTTTGAGCTTGTTTAACCTTATTATTGAACAACATGTTTTGATACTTAAAAACATCCTCTTATCACCTTGAATTGCTTGAAATACTTTTCTACTAACTAGTCTGCTTTATTTAATGTTAAGTACTAACCATTGTTATTTTCTCTTAAATATGTAAATAGATTGAACATACATGTTTGAATATTATTTCTTAAAGTTTACAAGTCTATTTGCTAACTTAAATTTTTCTTAAGATTTTCTATCTCTAGCAATATTTGCTATAATTATTCTTGAGCTTACCCATTTTGTCCTTAGTTTTATTATTACTAGCTCGTCGCTAAGACCTATTACTATTACACTTGATTAGTGTCTTGAATAGTAGATAAACGATTCAATAAATTCTTTATTTCACTGTTGCTTAGAGAAAGTGAATTGATTAAAGTCTTGAATACTTACTGAACCGATAACGACTGGATATGCTTTATAAATTGATCGCTGTCGTATATTATCTTTTTTATCATATGAAATTAATTCTATTTTTACTCATATTAGTCCTATAACCACTTGAGCTACTCATTGATTTGCACTTGATCAATTAATTCATTTTGCTAAATTGGTATATTTTATGGATCTGGCTCTTAAACTTATTATCCTTACAACTCTTCTGGATTTAAGTTATAGACTTAGTTATGTTTTATACACACAGTTTTTTAAAAAACCTAATAAACAGTTTTAAGACAAGTTAAACATGAAATGCAACCACATGGTAATTGCTTAGACGCTCTCTCATCTTAATCGAATTGCTTTTTACAGTTTGGACACTGATTGTTATCCATTTATAAAGATTAAAAAAAATTTTGGTATATAGAAACTAATTATATTGAAATAAAGATTGATAAAATATTTTTATTATTTAAAAAAAAGATTTAACATAAAAAAAATATAATATTTAAAATTTACAAATTTTTAAGATAGCATTTTAAAAACTTAAATGCTATTATAAATAATTTAATATTTTGAATTAAACAAAAATTTTAAACTAAAGCAAATAAAAAATAAAATAAAATAAAATAAAATAAAAAAATATATATATAAACAAAATGCTAAAAATTAAATATTTTACCTAGAAATGAAATAAAGATACTCTGAAAATATTAAATTTAAGAGAAAAAATAATGATCTTAGATACAATAAAAAATAAAATGACAAGAATAAATAATAAAACATTAATGATTTAAGTACAAAGAAATAAAAAAATAAAGACAAATAAATAAAAATTATTATAGAATGTGAAGAAACTCTTTGTCGCGCAGCACTTTTATAATTCATATTTCATATTAAGAAAAATGCTTACATGCTTCATGATATAATTTTATTATCATAATAAGATACGTCACCTTCAATTAATGGGAAATCTTCTTATTAAATATGAATCTCGACTCTTAAATTAAATGCACTTGTCCTCCTATAAAAGGTCCAAATAAGCATAATTATTAAGTCATCAGTAGGCATGGAAGTAAAACGTTTATACATCTTGTGAATATTCTCAAAAAAGTTAGGATTATCTCTTCCTAACTTGTCCACTCTTTTTTGTGATGTCATTTATTGTGAGAGATTACTTGCTATGCAGTATACACTTTACCAAATGTTCAATGGTTCTCCTGACAATTGTTGACATTCACTTTTTTTTTAAATAAAGATTATTATGGAAATTTAAAAAACTTATAACTATCATCAAAAACATATTATAAATCGATTGATCTATGAAAGTAATATTTATACATATATTCGATGATAACTAATTAAAAAAATAAATATATAAATTAAATACAAAATGTTTTATAAAATCAAAAACATCTTTTATAAACCTCATAAATATAAGAATAAGTATGAAAATACTATACTTATAACCACGTTATCTTTTAAAAAAAAATTCTCATTAAACTTAACACTAACTTCCCAATGAGCCAGAAAAAAGAAATGAAATGCTTCTTATTATTCGAAAATTTAATATTATAGAATAAGCTTAAAATATAAAAAATAACCAAATGTAACGAGAAGTCGAAGAAATTACAACTGAAAAAAGAATAAATATGGACAGCTAGTTAAAGTCATGTTTAACCTAAATTAAGAATTTATTAAGACTAATAACTTACTAAATAAAATAAAATCGAATTATTAACTAAAAAAAGAGCAATAAAACTTTACACTTGTTAGAAAAAATTAAATGCTTTTTGAAGCACTTCATAAGATCAAACCAACAACACTTAAAGCATGTTACCAAATCAGATAGAAATTAATATAAGACCTCAAAAAAAATATAAAATAAGCAAAAATTATAAACTCAAATGGCTATAATAGAGTAAAAACTAAACAATGATGATTGAAAAAGAAATTATCAGAAATCTTAAAAGAAAAAGAAATAAACTAAATAAAAAAAATCTGCTTTAGAGGATAAAAATATATAAATCGCCAACATAAGAAAATTATAAATGAAATGAAAAAAAAATTAATCGAAATTTAAAAGTAATCTTTAAAAAAACAAGTGTAGAAATGAACAACCGATTAAGATCTAAAAATAAAAAAGATCTCAAAAACTATAAAAGCTGAAGAAAGAGTTTATGAATGAATGAATTAATCAATCAATTAATTTACGTGGTTTCACCATTGACAGATTGACCACAAAATAAGAGAGAATCAAAAGTAATTTTATTCTTGGAAATTATCTTATCAGACCAGAATCTACTCAGTTTCTTCCATTTATTCTAATTCTTCTTCCAAAAGATTCATTATATCCTAATCTGAATAGTTAGAGTCAATCTCAATTATTAGGTCTTTTTAAAACAGTAGAATTCTATTCTTTATCCATTACTTTTCTAGCTCTATAATTTGTCTTTAGATAGCCAAGCTATCTGTTAATCTTTTCTGAGGGAATCCCAAGTTCCTTTCCACATTTTCTTAGAATTGTTATAAAGCTGCTAAATCATATTTTTATTTTTATTCTCTTGATAAATGATTATAAATTCAAATATGCTCGATGAATTTGCTCTGTAGTCTTTGCCAATTGTTTTCTAATAAGGAAGAATTTATTAAACATAACCCCGCTTTCTTTTCTCTTATATATCTTTCAGAAAATTTTTAATGTGACAATCTATTTATTTTCTTTTGATTACTTGTAGAGTTCGTATCAGATTTTCGAATTTGTAATTTCCTCATACTACTTCTTCAAGTCTGAGGAAAAGAAGGCTTATTTTTATTAGTTATTACTGATAATTACGTTCTCAAGATTTTCTATTAACTATTCTCTTTCTTTTTTGTATTATCTGCAATCTTCTATTATATGGATCTCATCTTCATTTCTATAATTGCAGAATTAAAATTCTTCACTCTCTATTAGATTTATTTCTTTCATTGCTTATGCTGCTCCTTTACATTAGGCCCGTAGCCTAAATAAGTATCATATTTCATGTTTTCTGTGTTTGTTGAATCTTAGATAGTTTGGTATTCTTTGTATGAATTGTTCAATTAATTCACTCTAATTTTTTGCAGGTGATCATATTCTACATTCGTGTAACGGAATTTACATCATTATGGAACTTTATCACTTTTTATCATTAATTTTCCATCTATTCCATTTCATTTTTCTTGTATTATTATGTCGTCATTGAGCTGTAGTGCCTCCATTACCTTCCTTGGGTTATGTTTCAAATATATAGTTATTCCTCTTTGTTAATTGACATATTCATCCATACAATGTTGATTCTTAGTTTAGGAGCAATTTTCTTTTGAACATTAACATACGTTATCACATATAGTATTGTAGTTTAAGTAAATTCAGTTAATTCATCAGGATTTCGATTTTATGTGCAAAAAGGTTCATCTATTACAGCTCTTAATGATCTAGCTGCATGATTTCCAATTAATTAATTAATTAAAATATAATAGTTTCAATATTTAAGAATATTGAGACATAGTTGCAACAGATATAGTTTAGACTATAAATATTACAAATATGTTGAAAGATAAAAGTTTGCAAATGTCAATCAAACTTCTTCTTGTTCTTTCTCTATCATATATTTTTATTTATTTTCTTAATGAAATTTTTCTTTTTTTCTTCTAAAACTCTTCTAACAACTCATCTTGTAGTTTAAACATTTCAAGACGCTTTTTGAGTGATTTGGAATTATAACTTTTGATTAATTTGTCTTTTTAGGAATTTGGTTTTTTTGAAAGATGTTTGCTTATATAGTTTTAGTCATAAAGAATTGGTTTCTTTTTTTTCTTTTTCTTTAAGAGTTTTATGACTTTCGAATTCCTCAATAATATCTGCATAGTATTAGCAATGATCAGTTTCATCAAAGCCTTAGCCACATAAGCAAATAATCTATATCTAACGTTAATGTGGCGATTACTGAGCTTTTATTAAAAATTATAAGAAAAATTTCTATGTTGATAGATGGAAATAGTCTCTCTAATATAGTGTTTATTATATTTGGTATAAGTACTTTCAGAAAATACACTTTAATTATTTTCTATTTAGTCTATAATTCTTTTTGCTGCTGACATAAGTGTATTCCTAGAGAGACATTCCATTAAGAATTTATATTTTATTTTTTATTCCGTGAGTTTATAAAAATCCATATTATTCTAAACATGTCAAAATTATACAAACCAATACATTTCTTTATATGCTTCTAGTATGATAAATTAAATTTAGTGCATTTTTCTAATAAAAAAGCAGTGTCTGAGTTAGGATTTTCTTTGCTGTATTATATCAATTTTTAATAAAAGTACATTAACTTTTGAGTTACCTTATGTGTAGAAGGAAGCCAGTTTAGATCAATAAAGCATGAATCATTGAATGTGAATTCTTAAGATCTAAACGCCTATCTTGAAATAAGCCTTTACAATTTTGCTATCTTGCTTTTTATTCCTTTAATTCCAGAAATAGTACCTCACGGAGTAATATCACTTCCATATTAAACTTTAGGCAAAATAAAAGTTCTATAAAGAATTTTGAAGCTGAGGGGGGATACTAAAACATATTTAGAAAGTATTACAATAGCTTTTTAAATAGCTACTCTGTGTTTGGTAGCTACTGCTGTACAATGTAATTTGTAATTTTATTTTATTCCTAACTAATATCCTAAATAGTTAACTTCATCTTTTTAAGCAATTGAAATTCCATTGAGCTTTAGAGTAATAGAAGATTAGCTTTCTTTTCATTTTTTTTTTCAAGAATTCTATTACTTCACATTTATCTACATTAATTGTAAGTTTTACTCAATCAAAAATTGTAGATGTAGCTTGTAATACTTTTTATGCATTTTTCTGGGAAGAGGATATTTGGATTAATTCGTCAGCAAAGGCTCGTACTACGAAAGTTTTAGATAAGATTTGAAATCCTAATTTCTTCTGATTATCTTCTAAATATCTTATAACAATATCATAGAATAAAATTGCAAGTACAGGTGCATGACTACTTCCTTATAGTAATCCATTGCTATATTTAATTGTTCTTGTAAGATATAAATCAATTATAAACTTAGCATCAACATTATCATAAAAAGATTCTAGTGCCATATTAGTTCAAAGGTAAATTAAGTCTTCTAAGATAATCAAAAAGTAATTTCCTAGATATGCTATCAAACATTTTTTCTACATCTATTAAAGTAGCAATTTATTACTTTTTATGGGACCATCTACGATGCAAGTCTATAATTTACTAAATAGTTCAAATTTACTAAGTAGTGGAGCTTTTATGAATAAATCCAAATTAGGCTGGATGTAAAGTGTTTCGTTCATAAATATAATTGTAAAATCGTTATGTTAGTGCTTTATCATAAATTTTAATTAGACAGCTCAATAAAGCGATAGGTCGTCAATTACATCAATTACTTTTGCTTCCCTTTTTGAAAATCGGAAGAATGTTTATCTTTTTCATTGCATTAGGTATTTTAAATGTTCTAAGTATGTTATTAATGAAACTTGTAATAATTTGATGCAAATCTTAACCTCCATATTTAATAAGCTTAGCTTTATACCCTCATTACCTGTAGCTTTATTATTTGTAAGCTAAGATATAATTTTTTTAATTTCAAATCATGTAAAAAGAGGCATATTTTTTAAATGACTTAATTCCTAATTTAAGATAAAAGATTTATTTCTAAATATTCCATCTATTTTTCTATTTGAGAAGTAAAAATCTATCTTACTTATTGTCGAATGTTTATCAAAAACGTTAGGTTCCCAATTTTCAATAAATTGCTGTTTTTATTTAAAGTTAAAATTAATCTAATTAAGAATTTTTGGGTTTATTAGATTCTAAGCTTGTTTAAACATTATGAAAGCATTTTTGTTAAGATCTTTATGTTTTTCCTTAGCTTTTTATTTTTTTTCATTTCCAAAATTTGTGAAGATAATGCTTATAAGATTAAATTTTAAGCTAGTAAAGTTTGATAACTTCTTAATTATGACGTTCATACGAAGCTAATGCGCTCTAATATGCAATATTATCCTTTTTTGTTTGAACAAATAACGTAGCTAAGTAACTTGGCAATTGATAATAGTTTTTTCTTATATTTTAAGATCCAATCACAGACTCACATTATAACTAATAAGATCGCAGATGAATTGATACTAACTTTCAACATCTTTTTAATCAAGTTACTAGAATTGATAAAATTATCCCAAAAATAGTTTAATAATAGTTTCTCGTGTTCAGATCTTATAGTTTAGAAATTTAAAGAGTAATCGTTATTGTTAATCTTATTCACTTCTTTTTAAATTATAATTAAATGCAAAATACTTAGTAGAAAATTATCAATATACAAACCCGAATCTTGGATAACTTTATAGTCAACGAAATCATCAGAATTTAAATGTTAAGTTGCCAAGAAGTAGTCATTACAATAGCATTAATTATTCACTCTATGAATAAATGTGTTGGACTCTTAATCATTTAAAATTATTAATTCATTTTCTTCTATAAAGTTTAGTAATCTTTAAGTATTATTATTGATTTGTGATGAATTATTACCATAGTTAGGAAGTAAGGCATTAAAGTCGCCACAAAGTATATTAGGGTTCTGGTCTCTATTTTTTATGATATTATTAAGGTATTCATATGCAATGTCCTTATAAATATTTTAATTTTCATTTGTAGGCAAATGACATGATGCAATTATTAAATTTCCAACTCTCACGCTTATAAAATGTCCAGGAAGATTTGAGAAATCTAATTCATTTTAACAAGAATCAAGCTACTTTTTTACTAATAGACATACTCCACCTGCACGAGTATTTGCGTTTTAGTAATAGGTACGATATTGTTCTAAAACAATTGGGCAATATTTTTATTACGTTCATGTTTCATTTATTGAAAAAATGTCAAATTCATTATCAAGGATGAATTATTATAATACCACCTGTTTACTAGCTATTGAGCTTATATTTACATGTCCTATTTTTATTTTCTTAGATTCTTGCGCTTCACCAGGGAGTCCTCCCCTAATATATGCAAATATATTTAGTCCCTTATGAATCTCTTTAAATATGTACTAGTTCTATTTTATACTCAGGGTGCTGGTGGAAATATTAGATAAATGTAAATTAATTAAATCGAATAAAATTCTAGTAGTTTATTGTCTATTTTAATAGCATTTTAGTTACTATCTACAGTGCCTTGAGTTAATTTTTATTAATTGTTATATACCATCCTTGAACATTGCTCATTTAATATTAGTTCCTCTTTCATGAACCTTGTCTGATAAAGTTTTATAGTTAAGGAGATTAAAAATTTTATTATCGTATTATCTTTTTACTTTCTCTTTCATTTTTTCATTTAATAGTGCGTTTGGCTGAAGGAATTTAAATTCCATCTTCTTCATGTTTTCTTCTGAAAGGATTTGATTATTTAATAGCAGTGCGATTCTTGTTTTCAATATAATTAATGTTTGTTTAGCTCATTTAATCTTTTTATAAAGGCTTGGTATTTAGTTTAAATAATTCTTTCATTAATTACTCATTAATTTCTTATTATTTTCTAAAGTTTTACTCAAACTTATAATTGCTACAAATGAAGTTCATATTTAGCTAATAAAAGAATTACTGGAGTTTTATATAATTCTCATCAAGCAAACTTGTTTAGCAAAAATGATTTTATTATTCAATATATAAAGAAAAATGGAAAACTTCTTGTAAAAAACCTCTTCTCAAAAGGATTCATCTTATGAGCAATAAAATGTATTTTAAGCACTCCAATTGCTGTAATAAGAAAATTTCAACCTCCTAAGAACAGTTCAAGAACTAGAAAGAAAAATAGAGCACCTGATGTACAATTAATAAGAATAAATGAAAAATGAAAATAAATAGACAGGAAACAACAAAATAGAAGAGCTAGAGAAAAAATTCGACTAATTCGCAGAACTAACTGAAAGCATATTTTTGCAAAATATACAGGGGAATGATCCTATGGATATGGAGAAACAGCCTGCAATAAAAGATATTCCCTATAGGAAAATACTGCGATGCTGATACTGCAAGAGACCAGGACACAAAGTTAGAAACTGCTTCTAATTCCAATAAAAACAGAAAGCAGAAAATTTAAAGCTATGAAGAACCATAAGTAAACTATATTGCGCTGCGGAAGGAAGAATTTATAGAAGAAAGATGTACGCAGGGCATGAAATTCTAGAAGACGTGATTATAGCAGGACAAAGAAGAAATGAACAAATGCTTGGAATGAAGATTGATTGAAGCAAGATTATGAAAATAAAAAAGGAGAACACAGCACAGATAGATATGTGCTTCAAGAAGAAGACCCAGAAGAAGACTGGAAATGGAAATTTTAACAAAACTATTAAACTTTAAAAAGTGACGAACCTTATTGATAGGTGGGATCACTATAATTAATTATTATTATTATTCAATTTTTATTGTACTAGATAAATCATTTGGACATTATACTTTAATTTATATTTTTTATCCTAATTTATATTGTCTGCTTAAGTTTGACTAATTTTATGTGAATTTACTTCCGTTTAAGTTTGCATTTCAACTTGAATTATTTTTTTATTTGTAACTGATTAGTATAAATTATTATATTATTTTCTAATTCTCTTTGTTTTTATATTAATATATCTTAAATGATATTTTATTTTCATTGTAACTCTGTTTTATACATTAATATTACTTATTTCTATTTTAATATTTCTTTTCTAATTCTTTACTCAAATATAAAATTTAATTTTATAGCATTAAATACTAATCAGTAGATTATTGATTTAAATATTAGTAATTTTATAATTAAGCTTCAGTGTTTATTTTTTATTAATAAGCTTCTTAAAGTTCTTGTTAGATATGCTTTAATGCTTATTCTTATTATTTATATAATTCAATTTAAATTTGCATGAAGTTTATTTCTTTATGGGTTGGTATATCACTAGATTATAAATTAGTTTGTGCTTATTTATGGATTTTAAGTAGTTCTGTTTAAGTAAATTATTAATTACTAAGAGTTTATTCAATATATTTCTTTATTTCATCTGTTTAAATTAACTCTTCTTTTGAGCTATCATAATTTGTTTATATTGATTATTCATTTCTTGCAGAAATGCTTATATCCGTCTAGACAATTTAATTAATAAGGCAAATTTAGGAATTTGCTTAAACTTCTTTATCTAAAAATTATATTTAATTTGTTGTAAAATTTAACTGTTTAGACTATACTTTTAATTATTATTACTCTTATAGATCTAACATTAGCATCTAATTTTCATTTTTGATTTCCTTGATTTTCTTAGTAATTATATTTATATAAGTCTTATTCTATTCAAAAATTGCTTTATAACAACTTTTAATGGCTTAAATGCTTTGATTATTTTATGTAAGAATAGTGTTTAGTTTTTCTAAAGAATTGCTATTATCTGCTAATGTTTATATTTTAATCTTGAGTTCTTTTACTTCATTTAGAAGCGTTTCATTTTATTGTTCAGCTTAAAGAGTATCTTAAATATCCATAGTATTATTTACTGTTTTTAACTGGTTAGAGAATGAATTATCAAAAGTATCTTACTATGTAGAGGATATTTTTGATACGAGTGTTGAGACTGAGGTACCAATCTAGTTTTTTATCTATAAATATATTTTTGAATCTTTAGAATTCTTGTTAGTTAATTTACACTTCTTAAGGAATTTCGAAGTAATTTTAACGGAATTCGAAAAGTCTTGATAACTGGAGATTAACTACAACTATTTAGTAAAGCTCTTAACAAGTTTATGATAT
This sequence comes from Loxodes magnus, assembly GCA_946699065.1. NCBI lineage: Eukaryota > Ciliophora > Karyorelictea > Loxodida > Loxodidae > Loxodes > Loxodes magnus. Next base: position 236,051 of record CAMPDV010000519.1, on the reverse strand, counting down.
CTTTACGGATTTGAGTTGAAATGAGTCAGGATTAATTTTTAGAAAGTAGTCGAGCATCTGCCTATGATCATTTAATTAGATGGCAGCTTCTTTATTTTTAGGTAAAGAAGAGTCGTCAAGATTTTAATCCCGCGATATTTAGAAATCATTCATTTTTTATATTTCCAATTTATTTAAAGAGTTATTTCCTAGAGCTTCCTCTATGAATGGAATACACTCGCTTCCTAACCAAATATTTGATTTATAAAGAATTTTATTATTATAGATACATTATATGGTGTGATTCTTTTCTAAATTGTTACTTTGCTTAAAATTCATGCTTGGGTTTTCTGGCATTCTTAGATTCTTGATTCCAGATGTTTTTAATATGAAATATTTTCTTATATCCAATGACCCAAATACTTAAATTGCTTCACTTTCTCTATTACTATACCATTTATCGTGATCATCTCTTAATTTTGTCATGCATTACCATTTCATACCATTCATTTTGTTTTGTCCGCAATTTATAAATTATAGAGTTATGATCATTATTGTAATATATCAGTCATATTTTCTAGTTAATCTGGATGAACTAATGGTACAATATCATCAGCATATGCTAGGGCGCCTACATATCTTACTTCTGTTCCCTATTCCGTTTCAGTCTGTATTGTAATATCAACTTTTTTTTTCATTCAATAACTAATTTAATGCTATATTGAATAATCTCGGGGGAGCAGACACATCCTTATTTTACTCCGTTTTAAGTTTCAAATTCTTCAGAGATAAGATAATTTATTCTTAATCTTATGCTCTCCTCTTTATATATGACTGCTAGGAATCTTATTATTCCTTCAGGTACTTCGATCTTATTCAATATTTTTCATATATCTGATCTAATTACTGAATCAAATGCTTTTTTAATATCAATAAAAATGATGATAGTCTCTTGATTGTTATAGTATAGTCATTCAAGTATTGTTCTTAGATTGAATATTTATTGATAGCATGATTTACCTGCTTTAAATCCGTACTACAATTATCATCACATCTTTACAAGTAAGGATTTGAATCTTAAATAGTTAGAGATCTATGATTTTCAAAAGGTGATTTATAAGTGATATGGGACGGTAGTTATAGGGTAATCTGTATTTCTTTTTTCGTGTAGCAATATAATGTAGGATCTTTAATCTGTTTAGGTATTTTCCCTGATTGAATTATATTTTAAATTAATTTTGCAGTTATATTTATTAAATTCTCTCCTCCGGTTTTTATTACCCCTATTTAAATTTGGTCTGGTCCTGCAGCTTTTAATTAGCTTACTTTATATAGACATTTTTTTATGTCTTCTATCTAAACTATTAGTATATTTTTATTTTTAAACTTTTCTGGCATATTATTATTTCCATTATTATACAAGCTTTTTTTTAATTACTGTAATCATTATGACCATCTAACTAATCATTATGACCAAACTCAATTTTAATTGTTTTTCTTATTGCTCTTTAAATATCATACTTCTTTTTCATTTTAAATTTTTATGTTCCTGTATTTTAATTGTTTTTCTTATTGCTCTTTAAATATCTTCTTTTTCATTTTAAATTTTTATGTTCCTGTAATCCTTAAGTTATTATAAGGTGTTAATTTTCTGTACAGTAATGCTATATTTTTTCACGTTCGTGGTCTCATTTCAGAATTCTTCAGTCTTTTTTTAATTTCTTCGATAGTTTCTTTTCTTCTACCTTATTTCATACTATGGTCGTTCATTTGACAATCTTAGCATTTCACTTGATTGGATGGCTTAGTTTATTTTTTATTCCAAAATAGTCAATTATTTCTGTGATTTTTCGTAGGTCTTCCTCTTTATGTATTCTAAGTATGTGGTCATCTTTCTATTTAACATTGTAGTTCCTTCACATGTCTGTATTATTGTTATTTAGTTAAGCCTCATTATTGTAGTTTATTCACTATTAAATTGAGGTTTATCTCCTTGTCTAGGTTTACGTGTATTGGGTAACTCTTTAAGTAAAAATTTTGTTCCATTTTTTTATGTATCAATATTTTCTGAGATTTTTTACGTCGTTCCCGTATTTTCATATTTTTCAAGCTACTCTGAGTTAACAAAGTAGATTAAAATTATCAGATTAGGTATCAGTTTGACTTTTGAAATATTTTTTCCTTGCTTAGTTGTCAAGTGTTGTAAAAATTTTTTGATGCTATGTCCCTTTCCATTTATTACAGCCAAAACTTTGCTATTTGTATTTTCTTTGTAGATATGTGTTGAAATAAGCTACTCCTATTCCTTTTAGTAGTTGCTCTAAATCATGCCTAACAAAAAAAAGCTTACTCTTTATTAAAAAAATTGAAAATTCACTAAAATAAAATGCTAAATCTGTAATGTTATAAAAATCAATGTTAATTCAAGATGCACTTTCATGAAATTTATTTTACGTATCAGTTGCTAACTACTCTAAAATATGTATGGAGTGGGTAGCGAGAGATTAGTATTTTTGAAAATAAAATGAAGTAAAAAGTATAATAATAATGAATTTCAAATTATTAAAAAAAACAAAAAGTCACCGTATCATAATAATCAAAATTTAAAAAAAATAATTTGAAAAAATCAATCAAAACTAAAAAAATAAGAAATTCCTAAAAAAAAAGAAATCTAAAAAAACATGAAAAGTCGAAAAAAAAACAAACAAATCTAAAAAAAAACTTTTAAAGAATTTTTTAAATGTTTTAGTCTAAACAAATCTATCCCTCTAGAATTAAACTAAGAGCTATAAACAAGTTTCCATTTTAAATTAGTCCAACCACTCCATTTAGTAAATACTTTAGCTCAAACCACTCTATCCCTATACTAATCTCTAGTATTCCTAAAATTTGAGTCCGAAAAAAATTAAGTTTCATTTCAAAAATAGTCCATTCCTAAATATTTTAGTCCGAAACACTCATTCGTCAAGTATAAAATTAAAGAGATATTTTGATTTATTTTATAAGAAAATTTCTAAAATTTTTAATTTTATGTATAGTAGTTTAAGTATTTTCTTTTTATTCAATTGTTTACATTGCTTCTACACTTATGAATAATATAAAATATTTCTATATCTTATTATTCATATGTTGATGTTTTTACTTTTATTATTTAAATTCCTTTATATTTTTTCTCAGTCTAATAATGCTTTATCTTTATATCGAAGATTACTTATAGGCTTTATTTATAAATAATAAATAATAAATGAAAAGATGGTAGGAGCTGAGAATGACCTTCGTGACAACACTTTCTAGTTTTATGGCTAGGAACAAGTTCCTTTCCTGTCGCTGAGAAAGTCCCTGGTCAGAGTCATTTTCTGAAGGGAACACTGTCTTTGAGATTATCCGCTCTTGGTAGGGGCTTGAAGCCTGGCTCTCATAGCGATGGAGCTCCCTAGCAGCTGTGCCTGGAGCACAACAGGATATCCCCGTTATTCCATAAAAAGAGAGCGTCGGGTCGTGCAATCGGATAGGAGTTTCCGGTCCAAAAACTTTTTTAGTTGAAATTAATTAATTAATTTATAATAATAAATTGAGGAAGAAAGTACTTAGAATTAAAGTGAACTTTAATGGAAAAAATTTAGTTTAAAATTATCTTGGTTGAGTATGAATAATATCTAAATTTGGAAAAATTTTTCATTAGTAAGATGATTTTTTTCTTTTAATTCTTTCTGATTTTCTTGAATCAAAACTTGTTCTTTTATACTAGTTACTATTTATAGAGTTTAATTATGAAGGAGTTTTGCTTGAATACTTTAAATTTTATTTAGTTGAATTTTTGGCTTGTATTTTAGAGATTAAGACACTTTATTTATTTTTTTAAATTATCTTAATTAATATAAATGATAAAGTGATTTGTTTTCGTCATCAAAAATTATTGATTGTGTTTTTTCAATTGAAATACTTTAATGCTTTTTTATTCAACTTAGCTATATTTTTATTGTTCTTTTACTTTTCTTTTCTGTTCAAATTTAAGTGAAGTCTAACATATTTTTCTTTTCTCTATGACCATATAAAGCCTAATAACTACAATATCTTCGCTTTAGCCTTCTTTCTTTATATTTATAGAATTTTCTTTTTTATAGGTTTCAATAATAAGTGTAGAAAAAAATTATTATAAACTACCAGTTCATCTAGTAAAACTCTTTTCTTAAGCTAATTAAGATAATATTTAATACTAAAATTCATTAAACTTTTATGGGTATCAAAATTAAGAAGTTACCTACTTATGAAGAATAAAGAATCAATCCTATAAAAAATACTTACACAAATTTTGGATTTGAAGAAAGATATAAGCTAAAGAAAAGCATAAAAATCTTAATAAGAATGCATAAATAATGTTCAAATAAGCAAAATTTTAATTAATCTGAAATACGTAATTAGATGAACTTGAATTATGAGTAACAATTGCAATTTATTTAAAATTGAGAATATTAAGTTTTTGAAAAATGTTAAAATTTAAATAAAGAAGAGATTGAAAATTCAAATAGAAACATTAATAAAATATATAAAAATAAACCTTTTAGTATAAATTGTTCCTTTTCACTTATAAAGAAACACCTCTTTTTAAAGAATCTGAAATTAAAAAAATAATAAATCAGTTAGCAAATAACAAAGCCTCAGATAGTGATGGTTTAAAAGCAGAATTAATTAAATATGGAGAATAGGAATTACATAATAGTTACAAGTTTAGTAGCAATATGCTGAGAACACTCACTATACAAAATGAATTGAAAAGAATTAATATTTTGCCTGATTTAAAAAAAGGAAGTAAAAGTGTCTGAAATAATTGAAGATCAATAGCCTATTGAATTGCTTACTTAAAATATATGATAAAGCATTAACTTAAAGACTATATAATTTAATATATGAAAGAAATATCATACATCAAGCTTAATATGGTTTTTTCGGAAAAGATCTAGATCATAACAAATTTGAACAATTTAATAGATTATTGACTTGCATTGTGATGGTTATAAAAAAATAGTTAATTGCTACTCTAATAGATGTGGAAAAAATGTTTGGTAGTATACCAAGGAAAATGCTATTTGACCATCTAAGAAGTCTTAAATTACCTCTGGGATTGATAATGTCACTTGAATCTTTTTATGAAAATATTGATGCTAAGTTCCTTATTGATGGTAATATTACAAGATCACCTAAGTTAAATAACGGAGTATTATAAGGAAGCAGCCATGGACCTGTACTTGCAATATTTTAATTAGATATTTAGAAGAAAAATAACATAAATATGGCTATATTATCTGCTAGAGAAATTTTGTAGTTCTTGGCTTTATAGATGACTTAATTGAGCTTTCTAATTCATAGTAAAATGCATAAAAATTACTCGACGCCACAAAAAAATATTTTCTTGAGTAAAACTAAATATAAATGTGAAAAAATGTGAAGTAATTTAGTTCTTAAAAAAGAAAGAAAAGAGATATTAAATAAATTTAAATATTAATGGTATTCCTATTCTTTAAAAGGACGAAATTACATATCTTGGATACAGATTGGGAAATAAATAAAACTATAAACAACACTGTGCAAAAAAGTATCTGACTTCATAGTAGCAGTTTTGAAAGCATTAGCAATTCTTTTTAAGTACAGAGTAGTATCACCGCCCAATTTTAAAGCACTTTGCTGAACATTTATTTTGACTAAAATAGAGTATGGAAGGGATATAACTCCTTGAAGTATCATTTAAGAACTTAAAGGAATGAAAACATAAATAACTAAATTACAAAGGCTCATTTCAAGGAAAGCATTAAATCTCCTTAATCGACATTCAATGAATCTTACTTCATTGATCTTAATTGACTTCAGTTTACATATATGACTATATTAAAATTAATGCGTTTTTATTTTAAACTAGAACAAACCAGTAGAGAAAACCTGAACTCTGATATATAATTCTTGCTTTCTAAATGCAAGCAATACAATTTGTCATATATGAAATATATAAATAAAAACCTTGAATGATGCAAAATTGAAATTGAAAGTATGACAAATCTAAAAGAATTTAAATAGCATATTATTCTAAAAGTGAAAGAACAATTTTTATAAGAATTTTTTTAAAGGAATACACGGATGCCTACAGCTTAAAGATACATGTAATCTATTTAAAATAATAAAAATGTATTTCCTGAATTAACTTATACTAAGTTTAACAGACATAGAATATAAAACAAAATTTCTATTTTCAAACTGAGGACATTCACCTATAATTTCTAATACGAACTTAGTTTGCGTCACATAAAATGGAATTGATTGTGCATGTGGTTTACCTCATGATGAACTTGATCATATATTTGAATGTATTTTATAAAAGACGTCTTTTAGGAATTATCGAATCAAAAATATTTAATGACAAATATTATAAAAACTAATTCTGTACGACTAAACTTATATTAATTCAAACTTTGTAAAAACTAAAATTCCTAAAATTGACAAATACATTCAATTTTTTCACCAAAAATTGCTTAAAAAAAGGATAGAAATTTAAAAAATTTAAAGCTGAAACAAAAAATTGATGGGAGAAAAAATATAATTTAAGAAAAAAATTAAGCAATGATTGTGCAAAAAAATAAGAAGGAAATTGAAAATAAGAAATGAGAGTGGAAAATGCGAGAACACAATTTAGAACTAATATAGAAGAAAAAAAGGAAGAATTAACTAGAGGTTTATTCTAAACTTACATAAACTCTTATACTTAACATAATTCGCATGAAATATAACTATAAGTAGTGCAATTATGTCCCAATACTCAAAGTATTGAAATTTTTTTATATTATTATATTTATTATAGGTTTCCATTTTTCTTTAGAAAATCAAGAAATTTTACTTATTTATAAACAATTAATTTTAAAAGTTTCAGACCAAATTCTAAATTATTTTTATATTATCAATTTAAAGTTAAAATTATATTTATTAACCACCAAATTTTAGTTTTATAAGCAAGGTTATTAATATTTAAAAATCTTATTATACTAAAATCTTAAAATTATTCACTGTTTTATTTTAAATTTATTTTTAATTCAATCTTGGTAGTTTTATTTCTTATTTAATTTTATCAATCAACATATCAAACATATTTAAGAGTCTTTCTTCATTTACACTAAATCAATTTCAATTCCACATTTCTTTTTTAAGAGTTAATTTAGCTATATAGCTTACTTATCTAAGTCGTTTCTACTAGCATTTAAAAATCTTAATGCTCTTATAATAATTAATATTTGCACTGACAACTTCAGATCCTTTGCTCCATTTCCTCTTCATTCAGCCTTTTGTATACTTCAAAAATTATTTTTACCCGACTTAGTATCCCATATCAATGACTTTCTTCTACTAATAGTTAAAGCTTAATTTTAAAATAATTAGCTAGTCTTTGAATAAAGGAAAGGCATAAGAATTTGTTTTTAATTAATTTTTAGTTTGCAAGAATCTATTATATAAAATGAAGACTTCATGCTCAGTTATAGATTCAGATTTTGGTACAGAGAAAGATAAAATAGATACTAGAAATTTGGAACTGCTACTAAGAAGTAAAAATTTGTATGAATCCTAGGAAGAAGCTCTAAAAAGAGAAGAAGTGCTAGGCAAACTAAATGAAATTGTTAAGGAGTGATGCTTCTAGGTTTGTAGAAAAAAAGGAATGAGTGTAGAGTAGTCCAAAGGTGCTGGAGGAAAAATATTTACTTTTGGAAGTTATCGTTTGGGAGTTCATGGTGCTGGAGCTGATATTGATGTTCTTTGCGTTGTTCCTAGACATGTCGACAGAGAAAACTTTTTTGGAGAACTTGTTGATATTTTAAATATTAGAAAAGGAAAAGATATTCAAAAGGTTACACCAGTACCCAGTGCTAAAGTTCCTATTATTAAAATTGTAATCGACGAAATTCCCATTGATCTGTTATGCGCAAAATTAGCTTATGAAAGGATAGGAGAAGAACTTATTTCCCTTCAAGGAGATGATATCATTCTTAACTGTGAGACAGAAAGTGATAGAATGAGTCTAAACGGTACAAGAGTTAACGATTTGATAATAACATTAGTTCCAAATATAGAAAATTTCAGAATGACTTTAAGAGCTGTAAAGTACTGAGCAAAGTAGCGTGGTCTTTATTCTATGGTTTTAGGCTTACTTGGAGGTATTGCTTGGGCAATTCTGGTAGCCAATATTTGTATTTCATATCCCAACTATGATCCTTCATAACTTCTATTCAAATTTTTCTAAATATACGCATAGTGACCATGGACTAGCCCTATTATAATAAATCCTATCGAAGAAAGAACGCCAACCACGAAAGAGCCATAAGATTGGAATCCTAAAACTAACCCTAAGGATAAGAAATAAAGCATAATGCCTATAATTACTCCTGCATTCCCTTGCATGAATTCAAGTCATAACGTAACAGAATTTACAAAACTGGTAATAATAGAAGAATTTCAGCTATCTGCTAAAATCATGGAAGACATAAAAAATGGAGGAGACTGGGAGACTTTGTTCCAAAAAGTTGACTTCTTTTATAAATATAAACGCTTCATACAAATTGATATTTTAGCTACAACTTAGCTACATTTCGAAATGTGGTTTGGTTTTGTAGAGTCTAAAATTCGTCTTATTGTTCAGGGATTAGAAAATTTCAAGTAGTTTGATTCAGTAAGACCTTATCCCTAATCCTATCGTACTAAGAACCCAAAATATCAATTTTGCAAATCCTATTTTATTGGGTTCAGCTTTAAAAAAATGAAAGAAGGATTTGCGCCGGCAGATCAAACAGTAGATTTGAGGTTTAATATAATTGACTTTTGTGAAAAACTAGAAGTAAAAGAGATTCGTGACAAAGCAACTATGAATGTAAATATTAAATGTATTCGTAGAGATTTACTTCCTGATGAAGTGTTTGAAGGTAATAAACCTCAATGAGTTTATAAGCGAGAAAGAAATAAATCAAGTGAAGAAAAGAAGTCAGAAAAAAAGCAAAAGAGCAATGATTAGAATGAAAATTCAGATAATTTTAGTACATAAGGATAATCATAAATATTTACTCAAAGTGATTATGAAGAAACACCATCGTTTTTGCCTAAGCCGAAGATAAATGTTATCCTCTTGAAAAAAGTTTGATATGTCTTGTTAAAAAACAGATTAACTATATAACGTAATTAACAAAAGTCTAATTTCAATTTTTCATTTACATTATAAAAAAGCGAATCAAAAGTCTTAACCATTTCTTAACTTAAAAGAATTTAACTTCATTAAATTTAAACTCTTAACTAATAAGGATTATTATTAAACTTAAACTAAAGAAGAATTTTTAATCAGTAAGATTAAAGCTCTAAATTATAAGCTCTTTAGAATATTTCAAAAATAAATAAATACTCCTTAGCAAAAAATCTACATTATGTTCTCTATTCTAGCTACGTAAAATCCTTAATCAATTAGCATTTATTTTTCTTGCAGCTTCTAATTATAATTTCCCTATTCAGTGTCAGATTTATCAAAACATTCATATCTTAATGTTCTAATTGTCAAGGGATAATATAACTCTATCTATTTTTCTTAAAATAAGCAAATTTAGTTAATTAAACAGTTTATTAGCTCTGTCTTTCCAATTAAATGATTAAAGTATATCAGAGATAACATACCTTTTATATCTATATAGCTATTCATCGGCCGTATATATTAAACTATATTTAAAGTAATAGACATCAAATAACTATAAATGATTAGGCAAATTCTGCTTCTAAAGCTACTAGCAAATATTATATAAATAATATAAGCATTTTTATAGCTATAAGATGAATTTAAACATAGAATTAGGTATATTAGAGAGTATGTTAAAAATGGTTATTAATACTTATAAGATAATTAAATTGGTGTATCAAAGTTAAGAATAAAATGCGCTTAATTTAATATAAAGCGATATAAAGCTAAGAGCAATGAGGAGAAAAATAGTTATCTTATTAATTTAAAGCTGTGAAGGGACTTGAGATAGAATTTAATTAAGTTAGATCTAATGAATTAAGAATTACTTATTCGTTAAAGATTTTATTTTAGGGATGTGTAGATTTCATTTATAACTAAATAGAAAATTTATAGCATTCATTAGTCATTTAGCATATATTAAACTAACCTAAATTTAACTTTTTACTAAGAGAATTTAAGTGATTATCTCCTAACTATATTAATGCAATCTCCTCAAAATGCAAACTTACCTTTCAAGCAGATTTAAAACGTAATAAGCTCTCTCTTAAAATATTAAGGCAGGCTTTATTTACTAATTATTTCATTAACACAACTTTATTTTTAATTCCAGAATATAAAATAGAAGCTGGTTATCAGCTTAACTTAGTGACTTTGATAGATGAGAGATATATTTGGTATATTAATAAGAAATGAACATTTGACTATAATTGAAATTCTAAATAGTTGAGTTTAACTAATTAAATATGATCTAAAGAATTTTACTTTGTCTTTTGTTTATAATCTCTCGGGCTAGTTGAAGAAGATTTCCTACTACATCAAATCCTCCTTCTAGACGTTAGTAGTTTGCAGGAGCAATGAGTTAGAATCATGGGTATATTTTAGTTTCAATGGGTAGAGGAGATACTGATGAAATATACGAAGATACTTGGAAGTTTGATATGAATTATTTAAAATGGTATTTTATGGCATTATCCAGTGAAATTAGCCCAGAACCATCTTATGGTGCCAGTTCTGGGTTTATTGAAGATTAAGAAATTATGGTTGTTTTTGGTGGATTCACAGTCTATGGATATAAAAACGACTTATGAAAGTTCTAAACCAAAAACTAATTTTGAGAAAAAATAGTAAATAATGATGTAGAACCAGAGCCAAGATTTATGGCAGGGTCATATTTAGTTTAACTTTAAAATAATGTAAGCTTGTTTTACATTTTTGGAGGATAAGGATTTTAAAATAATTTTAATGATGTTTGGGTTTTCAATCTAAAGCTAAACTATTGGACGCAACTTTAAACAACTGGACAGCCACCCTAGGAGTAATTCAATCCTTATATTATAGTGGATAACAATGAAATGATAGTTAAAAATAATGGATTGACTGGAGATCGAGATTTGTACATTTTGAATTTAACAAGCTTAGTGTGAAGAAAATAAAAAGTAGACTCTCACCCAAATGATTAGTATTATGCAGGCCATTGCTTCTTTAAAGAAAAGAAAAAGATGTATTTTGTTTCAGGATGATCAGATACTATCTATGATGATGTAGAAGAAATTTGAGAATTAGATTATTAAGATCATTCTAATTTAAGATGATCAAAATTAGAAGTCGAAAACTGATATAATTTGAAAAGGGACTCCATGTATACTGCATGTTATGATAATAAAATTTGAATGACATGTGGATGACTTATTGAAGGTTTTAAAAATGACGTTGTTGTTTTGGATCTCTCTAAGCCAAAGTTGAAGTGAGAATTAATATTTGATGACTTTGACTCTCCTGAAACTTTATAATTTCACAGTATGAACATAATAAGTCAAAACGCTTATTTATTTGGTGGATTAAATTCAAAATAATAAGTTAGAAACAAACTATGAAAACTTGACTTAGAATAATGAGTATGATCTTAGCCTGTCATATATGGAATATTACCTCCAGGAAGATATGGACATATATCATCAGTCTATGGAAATTTCATCGTAATATGAGGAGGTTAAGGAGAGACCGGTTTATTAAATGACATGTTCAAGTACAATACAAATAGTTTTACATGGGAACAAGTGGAATAAAAAAATACACCAATACCAAGATCAGGAGCTTGCGGAACAGTGAGTGGATAAAACTTCTACATTTATGGAGGTAAAAAATCCTCAGGAATAACAAATGAGCTATGGAAATTTGATTTTGGTTTAAACGAATGGTCTCTTATTACGCTATTTTCAGTAAGTAAATTATAAATATAATATTGCAATACTTATGCTTATAAAGACAATTTATATATAATGCTAGGATCTTATTTATCTGAAGACTCAAATAGTAATATTTTTGTTTATAACACAAAAACAAATAACTTTAAACATTAAGGCAACCTAAAAGGAATCAGTAAATCAGCGTACAGCGCTGTTGACAATTTTTTCGTTTATTTCGGAGGATTAGAATGAGGAGCTTGACCTAGAGATTGAATGATATTTGATGACTTAAGTAGGAATTAATTCTGAATAATAGAATAATAGGAAGGAGAATTATGGCCTCCAAAAGTGTATGGACACGCAATGGCATATTATAAGCGAATGATTTTACTTTTTGGAGGTGTTTATGTAAGAGGAATTACAAGTATTAAAAAAAGAGCATAAAATGAATTTTGAATTTATGATATTCCTTAAAAATGTGAAAACGGTGATATTTTATGTGGATGACCATGCAGTTACGGAACATTTTATAATGGTGATTGCTAACTTTGCCCTCGAGGTACTTATGCAAATAGTAGTCATTCATGTTAGCCTTGTCCTAAAGGAATGGAGCAACCTAATTTAGGAGCTTCATCATATAGATAATGTCAACCATGTGCCGAAGGTTTTTATAGTAACTTTGAAGGAACAAAATTTTGTATAAAGTGTCCTAGTTCTTAGCTATGTATGATAGGTTCTTCTCATCCTATTACACAAAAAAATTAAGAACATACATATTCAAAACAACCACAGAGTTATATAAACAGTTAGGAGCAAGTAAATTATTTTAACTTCTGAATCATAATAATGCTCTCTTTGGCTTTCTTTTTTTTAATATTTCTAATAATAACAAAGAAACAAGTCTACGACAAAATATAGGCTCTTGATTTATTCTAGAAGAATCATAACTATGAAGTAAATCAGCTAATGAAGCTAATGAAAACTCCTCTAGGGGGACTATTTTCATCTTTTTTCATTATTTTAGCTTTCTCTTTAGTTCTTAGCATTTTAGTTACTTTCTTTGTAGATAATATAGTAGAAAGTAAGGCTCTTATTCCCTACTTAATTATGAAAGAAACCTATTCAAAAATTACAGCTAATATTTAAATAGTAATTAGACTAAGATATTATAAAGGATAATGTTGATAAGAATAAAAATAAGATTAAGATTTCCAAAAGTGCTAATAAAGCATAGGGTTTGAAAGTGAAGGATTCGTTTTAGATTAAATTTCAGGCTACTGGGAATAAATTTCCTGTAAGATAGAAGATGAAGATTGCATGGTGAAAGTTAGTTGCCACTCTTGTGAAATAGAAGGATTTTCTACTATCTAGTTTAAATTAGAGGAAGAAAGCTCTTATTCTACTTCTATAGAGTTCAATATCACTTCCACTTCTTCTATTCCAAACGAAATTTCCAGCATTAACTATACTATCAATCCTGACTATCAAATGCTATTTAGAGGACCTGATCCGAGTGTTTTAGAAATAACAGCAATATCTTCTGCTTTTGAAACAAACGATCCTAAAAACATACAGAACAACAAAGATACTGGCTATCATATGATGAGCTCTGGACAAATTACAAAAGGTTCTTAGTTTACAAACCTAGAAGTATAGTTTAATTCAAATCTATACATCAAAATAAACTTTAGACTAAGCGATAGTTCGCTAATGACCAAAAGAACTCTAAAAAGTTCACCTCTTTAACTTGTTTCAGCTATACTTGGCTCAGTTTTTGGATTAATGGGATCAATAGGAGGAATTATGAGCTTGGTAGAGAAACAAAAAACTAAATTTAGCAATAAAAAAGAAAATACTAGAAGGGAAGAATCTTGGAATAGATTCGGAAGGCAAATAAAATATTATATCAATAAAGATAATTTCTAATAGCAGAAGCAAGAAAAAGAGAGGAGTAAATAATACTCCTTGAAATAATATATTATTTAACAGGCAAAAAGTAGATAAAATAAATTGAAAGAGACTCAAAGCCCTTGTTGAGATAGTTTTGAAAATTACTCAGAAAACATTTCGCCTATAGAAAACTATATAAAAAGCTTTAAGAATGGAAATTGTGATCTATTACAAAATTACCCGAATTAGAGTTTTAATAATTAAGATGACACAAGAGTCAAATCTGAATCGTCTAACTTGGGCCAAAAGACAAATGCTAATGATTAAATACAATGGTCAGAAGGCAATATAAATGTAAATCCGACTAGCGAAGAAGAATTTAATAGAGAAATAAATTGATAAAAGACTTAAAAGCTTCTAAAATTTTAAATAATTTACATCATTCAAACCTTGTAAGTAAATAAATAAAATAATAAATATCTTAATTTCTTAAAGCCTTCTAAAGAATATTTAATTAAAAGAATAAAATTCTATTCAAAGCTAAGCTTTGTACCTAGTTGATAATAAGTTTTTACAATATCAGGTTTAAAATAACTTTTATTAATATTAGATATTCCATATGCTAGCAATTTACAACAATTGAAATGAAAATTAATAATTTAGATATATTTATATTCCTTTTATAAAAGGCCTATATATATTTGTCCTTTTTGAAATCAAGCAAATTAATATTCTTACCTATTTTTTAAGCTGGTAAGTTATGATTAAAGACTTAAATACATTTAAAAAGATAGCCTTTTCTTAGTAATATGAAATTAGACTTTCATATTTAATAATCTTAAGTTTAATTATTTCTAATTTAAATCTTGCTTTCTTAATAATTTCTTTTATTCAATTATTTAAATTATGAAATCTATTAGAAATCCCTCCTTTTTTCACTATTTAACCTCCCGCTTTTTAATATCTGTATATTATGGCTAAAGATAAAGTAAATAAGCAAACTAAACCTAAAAGAAGAGCTAATGATCCTGGTGCTCCCACTAGAGCTAGATCTGCTTATAACGTCTTTACTAGAGAATGTGGAGAAAAGAAAGAAGAGTTGTTCGGAACTCCTGAAGAAATAAAAGAGAAAGGAGGATTTTTAAAGTGTGTTTCTAAAGCTTGGAAGGACTTATCAGAGAAAGAGAAATAGAAATACTAAGATATGGCTGGTAATGATAAATAGAGATATGAAAGACAATTTGAGCAATACGAAAAGACAGGAAAGTTCGACGAAGAAGGAGAGAAGAGAGAGACGAAAAAAGGAAAGAAGGGAGAGAACAAGAAAGAAGAGGAATAGGAGGAAGAAGTTCAAGATAAGAAGATGAATAACAAGAAGAAGAGTAACAAGAGAATGTGCGGAAGTTGAAGATAAACTTGTTATATTAAATATATTTATTAAGATATTATATCTATCTTAATTGTGAGAAAATAAATATTCTTTAATATGTTCAATAATTTTATAATGTCAGATATTTAGAAAGATTCTGATAAATGAAAAAAAATCTCATCTTTAATTCGTATTTTTATTAATGTGGAATAAATAAGTTCTAAATCTCAAAAATAAGTCTTAAAAACTAAAAGGTTCTTTTATTCTAAAGAATAACTAAGTCAATAATATACTGCAATTATATCTTAGTATAAGAGAACTAAATAAGATAGTCTAAGATGTTCTATATGAATTTTCATGATCTTTCGAATTGCCAGATCTCTCATAAATTTATTAAATATATCTAGAAGTAAACATCATGCAATGATTTAAATATTATTATCGCTTTATTTTAAAATTAACACTTCATAGATTATATATTTAAACATTTAGTTTTATATCATAGATTATATGTAACTAAATGAGAATAAAACAATTGAAATGAGATCTAAATGTATTAATTAAAAGTTTGAAATGCTTTTAAAATTAAAATGATTCTTGATATAAAGTATATAAGTGGATTAGGGAATAATTGAACTTAATCGCTTATATAAAGAACACTGCTGTTTTTATTAAAAAAGTTAGTTGTAATTATGGAAAAGTAAGTCACAAACTTCAGAACTTTCTAATTTTACTTATAATTGATTCTAATATTAGAGTTAAGTTAAGGAGGTAACTATAATACAGGGGATATTAAGGTAAGGTATCATAAAGAAAGAAGCTTTAATTATCAAATTATAATAGAAGGCAAGTTAAGCAATACGATATTGAAACTCACTTCTATAAACTTCTTTATATGACTAGAGTAAATTTAGTATTAATAGTAGATAGAAACTTAGATTCTTTCTTTGAGTAAGCATCATAAAGGTATATCTTAGATATATAATAATACTAAATGCACAAAGTTAAAAAATACTTGAATTTATAGCAAATCTAAATATAAAGAGATAGTTGAAAATAATTAAGTTTATATATTACACTAAAGTTCCAAGAATGTAAGACAGGAGACACATCCAAAATACGCTATATAAGCTAGCTTTCTTTCAAATAGGTATATAAGATAAAGCTTAAAGAAGGTAATCACTCTTTTAGCTTTATTTATTGAATTTTTGGAATTTTAGATATAAAGTTATATATAAGTGACTCTTAGTGGATTCTTTACCGTTTATTTGTTTAACTTAAATTCTTTAATATAATCATTAGGTAAGGGATTATCTACATTTCTTTAATTACCTACAAGGTTTCTTTTAAAATTTAATTATACTCAATTTCTTCCTAAATAAAATAGAAAGATCTTGTATAGCATAGTTAAAATCTGTATGGTTTGAAAGCTGGTAAAGGAAGCTTTAATAATAAAAAATAGTTAAATTTAAAGGATTTTTAATTAACTAAGGTAGTTTAATTTAAACCCTTAAAATTGAAGAAATTCTAATTTAAAAGTTAAGAAAGAAAGATAATACGGATCATTATTCTTATTAAAAGGAGTAGCGAGGGTAAGCATTATAAAATAAAATGCCAGCTAAGAAAGACTTAAAGAAAAGCGAAAAATCCATGAAGGAAGATAAGTCCAAGAAATAAGATAGCTCATAAATGTCTTAAACTAAAAAGGATAAAGCTAAGAAAATGAAACTAAAAGCAGGACCTTTTAGACATTACTTGTAAAAATTATTCAAGGGAAAAGCCCCAAAAAATTCTATTTCTAGAGATGCTTTGTAGATTACTGATGACTTTATTATGGATATCTTATAGAAAATGGCTGATACGATTAGTGATCTTTCTAAATTTAGAAAGGTTTAGATGAGAAAGGTTTACAAGAAGGATAAGGACGGAAACAAGCTAGAAGGAGAAGAGAATGTAAAAGTAGTGAAGAACAACAAGACTCTAGGAGTTCAAGAAGTTATTAGCGCTATCAAGCTTAACTTACCTTAGTAGCTATAAGAAGGAGCACTTGAAGCTTTCAACCTTACTGTCCAAGAATATCAAACCACTTTTGGCGTCGCTGACAAAGAAGAAGTAGAGAGAGATTGAGAATGATATAAAAAACTTAAAATTTTAATATTATCTGTAATCTGAAGTCTATGGAAGATGTTTTCATCAAATTAAAATCTACATTTATAATAAATTTTGAGATTATTCATAGTAAATCGAATATTCAAACTGATTTACTCTAGAACGGTATTTTGAATTTAATTATTTAAAACAAAATTAAAGACTCAAGCTTTGAGCAACTTAAACGAAACATTAAATCTTCTAAGTAAGCTTTGATAAAAATTTAAATGATCTAAGAAAATATCGATATTAAGATGAATTTTTGTAAAATGAATTTAAATTATAGTTGCTTATATTCTAAGAAATTAACTTAGTAATCTACTTGTATTTAATGAAACTAAAATTAAAGATAAACTTTCTAAATTTATCATTCAAATTTTCCAAAGTTCCACTATAGTTGAAAGTATAATTATTTTGTTTTTACTTTTTGCTTAAATTTACTTTGATTCAAATTTTAAGAATTTAACTTAGTTTTTAGTTGATAGGAAATAATCAGCTAGGTGAAAGTTAAAATAGCTTAGTGAGTCTTAGTATATGTTAATAATAAATATTTAGTATTACGGATATTAGATTTCTCTTAATTTATCACTAGATGCTTTCTTACTCCTTTTAATTATAGTGGTATATTTCTCTTATAAATAATAAATAAATTTGATTATAGAGCGCGTAGCACCTCGTTGGTGCGCAGCTCTTTAATAAATGTTTCAATACATATCTATTTCTTCAAGTAAGCCTTCAGGTAATAAAAATTCTTCTCTTATTAGTTCCATATCTTCATCATTTTCTTCTTCATTATCTCTTGTTCTTCTGTCTTCTATCTATCTACGTTTTATTGATTCTTTATTACAAGCGTCCATTATTTTTTTTACATACTTTGCTAATTTTCGTTTCTAATTCTTTTCTTCTTAATCAAGCTTTTATAAACTCATAAAAACTATCCTTTTCCTGCTCTATAATATTTTCCTATTTCTTTTTTTCATTCAATTTTTTTTTCTAAGTATCCTTTTTTTCTTTTTTCTAATATGTTTTTGATATAATCTTTTATTATCAAGTCAGTTTTAGCTCTTTTTTACTCTTCTTAGGTTCTAATGAATTTTTCGAAATTTGACCATACCTCATATTATATCAAATAGTTCCATTCCTTGTCTTTCTACTCCTATTGTTCTTAACTTTCTAATACATATTTATCTACTTTCTTTGTATTCTGAGCATTTTTCTATGATATGCCTTTCGTTTTCTCTTGCATCATTACAGAAAGGGTATTTGCTTGTCGCAACTAGGTGTCTTTCTTTTAAACAATCCTGGCTCCCATTACATCTCGTTCTTATTCTAAATATGTAGCATATTTCTTCTTTTCTATTTTTATTGTATCTCAGGTAGTTGGGTGGTCCTACTACATATTCATCAAATCATGTTTTTCTATACTGTAGAGTTGTTATCATTTACTCCATTCTTTCTCTATCTTCTATGTATACTCTATGTTCTCAAATTGCACGATTAATGCTTTTCTTCCCTTTTTGATTATTACTACCATCATCTATAAATATATTTTTGTCTTCAATTTTTAATTCTAATTTTATTGTCGTGCAGTATTGTTCAAAAATAAAGTTCTCTTCTTTACTTAGGTCGAACATTAATCCATCTACTGTTTTTCCTTAGTTACCTATTAGTCTGCCTCTTAATCTCAGCGTTTTCTGCCATAGGTAATGTTTAAATTTCATAAACTGTAACTCGTATTCTAGCATCTCATTTTACACTTAGAAAGGGGCATCTATGATTGCTCGCAAAGATCTTCTCTATATTATTTCTAATTGTTCCATCACTTATTTTCCTATAAATTATTCACAATATGGGATAACTTTTGTCCCATAGCTGAATACTGAGCTTACGAACGTTTTTATCATTATTCCTGCGTTATATGGTGTTAATCCCTTATTCATTGTTATTTTACCCAGTATTCATGTTTACATCTTTTATGCTGTTTCTAGTCTGTTCTCCATGTGTTTTTCAAAGCTGATGGTCTCTTCTATTATATGCCCTAGGTACTAAAAGGACGTTACTCTTTCGATTCTTAAGTTTCCCACCTTAATAGTATTCCCTATATTTTCTCAGTTTCTATTTTCTGCTGCCTTTCATATCATTCATTTTGCTTTATCTGCAATTTCCAGTTTGTATTTTTCTGCCCATGAGGTTAAATTTTTGATTACTTCCTCTAATTATTCTCATTCACTTATTAAGGCTAGGTCATCTGCATATGCAAAACATCCTGCATATATTTCTTGTGTTCATCCCTCTTAGTTTTTAAAGTCTATCGTAATTCCTAGCTTTTAATCTTCCAAGCTATGGAGAAGTCTTGCTATTATTAAGTTAAATAGTCTTGGCGACGTTATGCTTCCCTGTTTTAGTCCTTTATTTGTCGCGAATGATTTTGCTATTTATTCATTGATTTTAAGTTTAATTTCTTCTTCACAGTAGAAGTTTGCTAGGAGTTTAATTATCTATTCCGGTACTTTTAGATCGTTTAGGATTTATCATATATCTTTTCTTTGCACCGAGTCGTACGCTTTCTTAATATCAACAAATATTACGAAAACATCTTTTTTGTTCCGTATTGATCATTCCTATACTGTTCTTAGGTTGAAAATTTATAGTGAGCATGATTTTCCTTTTTTAAAGCCATATTAATATTCGCTTTCATCATTATGCAGATATCCTTATAGTTGCTAGAAAATTAATGCATTTACTATTTTTAAAGCATGATTCAGTAAAGAGATTGGTCTATAATTCATCGGGTTCATCTGTCCTTCTTTTTTGTATATTAATATTATGTATTATTATTTCATCTCTTAAGGTATTACTCCCTCTTAAATCATCTTAACTATCATTTTACATGTTACTTCTGTTATTTTTTTCCCGCCTGCTAATATTGTGCCTACTTGTATTTCATCAGGTCCTGCTGCTTTTCATTTCGCCAATTAGTTGATGATTTCTCAAATTTCATATTCATTTACCACTATTTATCTCTTGTTTAAGAATTTAGTTGATAGCGTATTATCGCCATCTTCATACAGTTTCTACCATTCATCCCTGAAAGTATTAACATCTTCTTTTAATAAGGGTACTCATTAATTATTTTTTCTATTAAGTAAGCTTTTTAGTTTCTTCCACATATCTGTTAGACTTCCTTTATTTACATTGTCCATAAATAGGTTTAGTTAGTTTCTTTTATCTTTTTTTCTTGATTAAATGTATTCTTATCTTACTCTTTGGTATTCTCTTTGATTCTCAATTTATTGATTTTCATTTATTTTTTCTCTGTTCTTTACCCTTTATTTTAATTGTTTGCTGCATTTTCTAAAGATTTTATTACACTATTTTGTTGTTTCTGAATATTTATATATCTTAGAGTTTTATGTTTTGAATTTTCCACATACTATTTAAACTCCTTCTTATATCTTTTTCTTTCATCATTTATAAGTCTATGTGCCGTTTAGGTTATCAATTTCTTCTTCTTAGAGATTTTCTTGTATAAATCTTTCAAATTTTTCTTATATCTCTTTTTTCTTTAATAGTAGGTAGTTTATTTTTGCTATCTTTTATGACTTTCTTACTTCTTTACACATCTTTACCTATATAATACCAGGCCTATGGTCATCTATTACGTATGAGTAATAAAAATCACTCTTTAACATCTTTTCTCTCATTCTTTCTTCGATTAAAAGTAATCTATTTTATACTCATTGTTTTAGTGAATAAAGGTACCTATTTCAGTTGTGTCTAGGCATATTAAATTATTCTGTTCCATAAACTGTGTCATTCTCTTTCCTGCTGAGTTTGTTTTCTTTGGCAGTCATTTTTCTATGTGCGCATTTCAGTCTCCTATTATCATTATATTAAGTCCTTTTTCTATTGATTATAGTTTAAATTCATTCACTAAATTATAGAAAGGCTCATACTGTTCGTTGTTATTTGCAACAGGAGCGTAGACATTTATTACTGCTAATTATTTCATTATTTCTATTGCCATTACTCTCGCTCCTCCAAAGAGCGTCATTTGGTTTACTGCATTCTATATCTCTCTGATCTCCTTACATATGTCGTTTCTAATATAGAATGCTACTCCTTTTCCTTTTTTTGATCCCACATTTATTAAGTTTTTATATCCTGCTAAATTACACATATCTTTTTAGTCTTCAATCTAAATTTCTTATATTGCCATTATGTGGATACTTTTTTGAGTCATGAATTTGGCTAGTGCCTCTTTTGCACTTCTTACTCCCCTAACATTTGCTGTCCCTATTTTTATGACTTATTCTTAATCTTTTTTTACACTCATTCCCTCTACTTCCTCTTCACCTTATTCTTCTTTTTATTCATCTTCCTTCTCCACCTTTTCTTCTTCTTATCTATCATTCTATGCTTCCATATTATTTTCTTTATTAGTTCTTTCCCCTTTTTTGTCTTTTTCATCTTATTATCTACATTTTCCTTCTTCTTATCTATTCTAATCTTCTTCTTTTTCCTTATCCTATTAGTTGAAGTCGGATAATTGTTCATTTTTGTTTATCGGTTTCTTAGCATAGTACATTCTCATTGAAGTTTGCTTCAATTTACTTCTTTCTTCTCACTTTTATCTTGCATCTTATTCCTTTTCTTCTTGAGTTTGCTCTATTTCTTTTTGCTTTTTTTCTTTATTTACGTTTTTCCTGACATACTCCATTATACTATTTTGTTTATTTCTTATTTCTTTTGTTAGGGTTTAGCGTTTTTACCATCACCTATCCTATCCTTTTCTCTAATTTGCTTTATGGTATATCTTATTATTTAGTTGATTGTTTTCTATTTTATTTAATTATTTGAACATTTCTCTATCCCTCTGTCTTACATATGCCCAATTCCATTTTGATGAAAAATAATTTTTATTTATTCTTTTAGCATAAAAAACTTTTTATTATTTAATTGTTTAGTTGTTTTAATTATTTTTCTATTCTCCTCATTATATTTCCTTCTCTTCTTCCCTTGATTCCTCTATAATCATTTATTCTTCTTCTCCAATTATCCTCTTATTTGCTTGATTTGCTTCAAAATCTGGTTTGTTTATTGTTAAAATAACTTCTCCTTCAAGCATCTCTAATTCTCTTGTATGTTGCTTTTTCCTTTTTGCTGCTTCTACCCTTCTGCATTGCTGGTCTGTGTGCCCTTTCACTTTACATAGGCAGCAGATAAAATTTACTGGGTGTTATATTCTCATTTTGTTTCCATTCAAATCTATTACTTCTGGTATCCTCTTTGCTTCGTCTACATCCTTTAAATATAGGTAGACTACACTGCGCCCTGTTAGCATTGTTGTGTTTGGATATGTATGCTATATCTCTCCTCTTGATTTTCCATATTATCTTATTATTTCCATTACTTCCTTCATATTTGAGTATTCGTTAATTATGAAATAAATTGGGTAGTTATGAATGTCAAAATATTCCAATTAGTTTCTAGCTTAGATAGAATTCTAACTCCTTTGAACGTTCATTCCCTGAATTAAGTGAAATGTTAGTATCTTTCTTCATTGTTAAATACCACGTATACAATTCCGTTTTATTTCACTATGACCTTCGCCACTGCTTGTCCGTAATCCTTCCATATTTGATTTCTAAACACTTGTATAACTTCTTATTCTTTGGCCTTTTTCTCTACTAAATCAGTGTTTTCCAAGTAATGGTTAAAGTAAATTGCGGCCACCATTTCTGATAAATCATCATAGGCATTTTAGTAGACCCTTTACATTTATTCTTCAGGGACGTTGGCTGAAATGAGTTGTTCATTATTTGGTTAAATTATTACTTAGGTTGCTTACTTTTTTCGCCACATTCCTTTCTTATTTTGTGCTCCTCCTTTTAGTACAGTTCAACCAATCATGGGTATATTGCTATTTTTTTCTATTATTCGTTCTATTATTTCGTGTTCGTTCGGTCAGTTAGTTTGGTCCTGTGTAGTCTGAGGTCTTGCATTATTAGTCTGGTTTCCATGCATAATAAAGAAGATTGGAATAATTAAAGCAAAGACATGGTAAAAGAAAGTGCTTCAGGTTTTCTCTCCTATTCTGAGGAGGTGGTATAAAAGCCCTTCTTGAAGCTAACAATTTTTTAATATATTTAATATATAGCAAATATAATATATTCATATGATAGGTATAATTTTAATTAGCCAAAGTTAGTTTATATTTTAGAATAAACATATTCAACAAAGCTAAGTACCTTAACTTAAGTTTTAGATTATGAATATAAAGTTTAAATTATAAGTAGTAACTTAAATGAGTCTAATTATTCTCATCTTATATGAATAACTAATATATCTATAATTCAGTAGCTGCACACAAATAGAAGAGAGAAGATTGATAAAAGAAAAACTTAAATTTTGAAATTGAAACTCTAACTTTGAAAAAGCTTAAACGCTTTTTAGATCAGCTTAAAAGTTTCTAAGGAGAATAAACTAAGACTCTATAATGTAATTATAGAATAAGAGATTTACTAAATCAAGTCATATTATATTAGTTAGTTTTGGTTTAAAGAATATCATATAAAAGGAAACCTGTAAAGCAATAGATGGTAGATAGATAGACTAATTGAAGCAATAGGAATGAGAAAAATTAATAGTTTTAATTTTTAAATATAGTAGATAATATTAAATATCCAATATAATTAGCTATTTATATATTTTATTATTTGCAAGTATATTAACTAAAATATCTTCAAATAGAAGAAAGTTAAAAGTCTATTATTTTAAATTGAAAACAAAGAATAAATATAAAACAAAAAGAAAGAGAAAATATAAATATTTACTAGTTAATGATGATAATACTTAATTTTAGAAGGATTTAACATTAAAAGTAAAAAGAGTTATAATATTCAGCTTGATGAATATACTTTTGATTCTAAATGATTTCAAAAAAAATAATTTTTTAGAAAATAAAATAAGTTTAGCACTAACTATTTAAATATGCTATATATTAGTTAATATGAAAGCTAATAAATAAAAAATAATTTAATTTATATTTGAAATCAAACTAAAGATTAAAAAAGAAGTCGTTAAAAATTCTTAAAATGAATCATTTTAAATTTAATATGAAAGATTTAAAATAGATATATTTAAAGAAATTTGAATAATAACTATAACATTTTTAAATTTATTCCTTATTCCTTTATTTTTCATATTATTTCTAATTTAAATCTTGCTTTCTTAATAATTTCTTTTATTCAATTATTTAAATTATGAAATCTATTAGAAATCCCTCCTTTTTTCACTATTTAACCTCCCGCTTTTTAATATCTGTATATTATGGCTAAAGATAAAGTAAATAAGCAAACTAAACCTAAAAGAAGAGCTAATGATCCTGGTGCTCCCACTAGAGTTAGATCTGCTTATAACGTCTTTACTAGAGAATGTGGAGAAAAGAAAGAAGAGTTGTTCGGAACTCCTGAAGAAATAAAAGAAAAAGGAGGATTTTTGAAGTGTGCTTCTAAAGCTTGGAAGGACTTATCAGAGAAAGAGAAATAGAAATACTAAGATATGGCTGATAATGATAAATAGAGATATGAAAGACAATTTGAGCAATACGAAAAGACAGGAAAGTTCGACGAAGAAGGAGAGAAGAGAGAGACGAAAAAAGGAAAGAAGGGAGAGAACAAGAAAGAAGAGGAATAGGAGGAAGAAGTTCAAGATAAGAAGATGAATAACAAGAAGAAAAGTAACAAGAGAATGTGCGGAAGTTGAAGATAAACTTGTTTTATTAAATATATTTATTAAGATATTATATCTATCTTAATTGTGAGAAAATATTTATTTATAATCCATTGATAAAATTATTTAAATAAATAATTTAACTTAAATTAAAATTTTAAAATATTGCTAAAAAATATAAAAAAATAAGAAATTAAAAGTAGAAATAAAAAAATTTAAACTTAAAAATAAAGAAATTAGATAATACAAAAATTAAGCAAAAAAAATAAATATCTTGCAGTAATGTTCTATTTCAATCAAGGTTGCTTAATTTATTTTAAATTTGTTATTTAATTTTTCCTAATTGACTTTATAGTAAACTTAAAAAATTAAAAACTTATTTTTAAATTTAACTTGGAAAGAAAACTATGTTTACTTGTGTTTTATTATATATATTTGCTTCAATCTATTTAAAATTATTAATATATAAAGATTTGCATTCAAGAGTATTTTTTAATTAAAATAAAATCTAAAATTAAAAGAAAAAGAAAAACTGATTTTATAGTAATAAATTCTAATTACATTAACCTAAACCCTTCAATTTAAAAATTATAGGATTATCACAACTTTTATTTTGCTAATATAAACGATAAACATAATCTCAAATATAAGAGTATTTTTATCTCCCGAATAAAGTCTATCTGATAGCTTTAATTATCTAAAATAAATTTGTTTAGCTAAACTTTAATATTTTCTAACTTTTGCTGCTTAGTTATTTTCTATTTTGCTTTTCCTTAGTTTTTATTTTTATTCTTTTGGGGAAAATAATCTAAGAATCAAAGCAAATTATAATCTATTTTTTATTTACATTTCTAGATAGAAAAACTTTGCTCTACTTAACTTTAAGTAATTATTAATTCTAAAATACTTATATTCTAGATATGAAATAGGATTATTCTAAACGAAAACTTATGGAGTACTTTAAATAATAGAAAGAAATTTACTTTTTGCTCAAATCTTAAGAAAAGGATTTAAAAATAAGCAATAAAACCAGATTCACTAATCTAACACCTAGTCAAAAAAATCAGAATAGCAAAATGTAAAAATAGATAGGTAACTAAATAGTAAAAAGAATTGGCTCACTAATTGTAAAGACGAGACTAAAGGCTGATCTACTGATAATTGAAGATGTTTAAATTTTAAATAGAAAAGGAGGAAAAAAAGATATTTCAATTTGGTAAGAAAATATATAAAAGTCGTTGAAAATATTTATAATTAAAAAATTAGAACTGAAAAAAGACTGATAAAAACAAAAGAATAAAGAGATTGCAATAGAGAAATAGTGCGATTATTTATGAAAAGTTTAAATGCATTGAACTTGTAGAAACTGATAAGAAAAGAGTAAAGAATATTGGCAAAGGAAAATTAAATAAAGAAAACTGGTTAGGACTTGAAAAAAATAGAAAATAGAATTAAATTTTTTAATTTAGTCTCCAGAAAATGGAGTTGGTAAGAACAGATATGAAAATTCTTCAAGAGCATCATTCATTTTTTAATCATATTCATTTTAATATTTTATTTATAGTTTGAAAAAGAGTATATTTTATAAAATGCAACTAGATATTTATATAGTTACTAGATTAATAAGCCCTTATAATTTTCCTTTTATATAAGAACATTAAAAAAATAAATAGAAGAAATAACTATTTTAAAGTTAAATTTTTTATATTTAAGTAATTATTTAGAAATATTGACATTTTTAACTCTAATTCAATTCAAAAAATTTCAATTTTTATTTAGATTTATTCTTGATATCAATCAACTTATATTAAATTCTTTTTTAATATGAAAAATAGTCTACTAGAAAATTTACATCTTTATCCATTTATTTCAGAATTAAGTAGCATCAAACTAGGAAGTTATAAAAATAGTTTTTATTTAATTTTTTCTTACTTAAACTTTTTAATTTATGAAATAGGGTGACGATAAAATAAATTTTTTAAGTTGACTCAAGCTTCAAATTTAAATTTAACATTATGGTATTTAAAAAAAAACTATCAAAACTTTAAGTTAGGATGAATCTATTTACTAGCCAAGCTAAAATCAGCAATAATTTACAAAAATAAGTATAAAATTTCTAGAAAAGTTTATTCTAGTTCATAGAGGATATTTTAAGCATTCACCTTCTAATTGAATGAAGGTGGAAGTTTATTATTTATATGAAGTTATTTTTCTGAGTAAGCAAGCAAAAACTATTTATTATTTTCTTAATATCTGGTTTAATCAAATAAATATCTAATTAAGCTAATTTATTTTTGCAATAAATAAATGGCAAAAGCAAGCAAATAATTTTGGCTTCTCTTAATTCCAACATTAGGAGCAAATTTTAGCTATGCAATGATGGCTCCTTTCTTTCCAGATTAAGCTTATGAAAAAGGGATTAATAATACTTTAATTGGAATTATTTTTGCTATGTTCTCTATTTTTGGCTTTATCACTACTCCTCCTTGTATCTGATTGATAAAGAAATGAGGAATGAAGATAATTTCATTACTAGGATGTTTATTTGTCTCTGGATCAATGATTAGTTTTGCTTATCTCCCATAGTTTAATTAATCAATGTTTATTTCTCTATCTCTAATTTTAAGATGTATCCAAGGAACTGGAAATACTTTCGTAGTAACTGTTAACTACGCTTATGCAAGTGATGTTTAAGATAAAACTGTTGAAGTTTTGTTTGGAGTTGTTGAAATTACGTAAACAGTAGGTGTTGCAGCAGGACCAGCAATAGGAACAATATTCTATAATTGGATGGATTTCAAAGGACCATTTTTATTTGTAGGGATATTTATGGCTACTTGTGTTCCGATTATTATTTGCTTCACAACATCTAATCAATAGTAAATTATCAATTCATTTAATACAAACGAATCAGTATAAACAGAAGCAGAGAAATTTCAAAGATTTAATTCGACTACTTGCAATCTTCAAAACACAAAATAAAACGCTTATTTTTAAAGCACAAATTCTTTCATCTTTTAGTATTTATCTAAATCAATCCCAGATGATGAAATTTAGCTATTTAATCAGAACTCAGTTCTCTTACAAAATGAAAGATCTCCTAATAATAGAGAAGAGGAAAGTTAAACTAATTTATCCTTTTTTAATCCTTTTGCTTAAAGCGAGTTATACTTAACTGTCTTTCAACAGTAAATCTTAATTTATGCTATTTAATGCTAGAGCCTTACCTTTAGCCTGAATTCAAATCATATGGAGTTAGTGATATGGTA
Organism: Loxodes magnus; assembly: GCA_946699065.1. Taxonomy (NCBI): domain Eukaryota; phylum Ciliophora; class Karyorelictea; order Loxodida; family Loxodidae; genus Loxodes; species Loxodes magnus. The sequence goes on along the minus strand of CAMPDV010000519.1, from coordinate 207,728 downwards.
GTAGGACTTTTATTTTCAGTAATGTGTGTTGCATATGCAATTCCTTTATTTTTTCTATGCTTTATTCCCGAATATTGGGATAGAAGAGCTTTGATAGGAATATCTTGCATCTTATCTGTAGTTACTCTTTTTCCTATTGGACCTATTTTTTTCAATAAGAATATTATTATATTAATAATAGGCTTAGCATTGTTTGGTGCCACAGGTTCATTCGGAATTATTCCATCAGTTTCTGATAACTAAATTGGAATTAAAGAAAAATATTAATAAGCTACAGACTCTCAAATAAGCAACTAAGTAGCAGGAATTACTAATTTAGCCTTAAGTTTTCCAAAAGTTATAGGTCCTCCTATAGGAGGTTTCATTCTTGATTGCTCAGATAGTTTTAAAGTTTTAGTTTTTATTGATTGTCTTATGATGCTTGCGACAGGATTGATTTACATACCTTTGAGCGAACCTTATAAAGCTTATAGTTCTTTTAAGAAAAGATCTCCTAAAGATGAAAGTAAGGAAGCTTCAGCTATATGAACTTAAAATATTTAATATTTAAAGAATTAACATCTAATTACCAAAAATCTATTAAATATATCTAATATGGTTTCAGTTAATTCTAATCATACTTTTTTATCAATTATACGAAGCTTTTACATTTAAGCTTTTCTTCAAATCCGTTAAAGTTATATAAAATCTTAGTATCAGTTTTAATGTTCTTCCTTCATTAAGTTTAAAGATATAAAATGCATATGAAAGCTTCAGATTTATATGAAAACTATATCCTATATTTAGAGTAGTCAAACTTTATACCAATAAATTAAATAGATGCATGGAAACGTTGAAAAAATGCTTTGATAGTGTTCATTAATTTATTTTAGTCATTAAGGTTCGTAAAAAAAATTTAGAAAAGCTTTTCAGGTTAGAATAAAAATTAGTATATCAAGGAGATATAAAAGCATAACTTATTTTAAAGCAAAATAATTCTGAAAAATAAGATTAAATTAAGATCTGGTTTAATATAAAGAAACTATATAAAAATGAAAAATCTCAGATAAATGGAAAAAAGATCATTATTTAAGAAAAAAATGTGATAGAGTTAAAAGTAAGAAATTAAATATGCTGCTTATTTAAATAAATTTTAAAATAAACATAAATATAATATTTCTAAAGCAGTTATTTAACCTAAAATAAAATTAGATATAGCATAAATATAAACAGATGTACCTACAAAATATTTGGATTTTAATTAGTTCTGATCTCACTTTTATATTATGTTAGTAAAAGATAGAAGTTAAAATTTTTAATTCGTAGATATTTTTAAATTTAAGATTTAGAAGAATAAATCGAAAAAACCAAATTTATTTTTGCTGAATGAGTTTAAAAATAATCAAATGTTGGTAAGATAAATTACAAAATTTATTGGATTTTTTTATTTTTAAATCCCAAGTATAAGAAAGTATCTCAAATTCATAATTATAAAATTTATTAATAAATAAGTTTGATTTATAAATCACTTATACACTTTAAACTTAGCCGATAGAATATTTTTAATGTTTTATTAATAAAATATCGTAGAAATATCTAATGGTTTTTAATCTATATATAGCTTTAGTAGCTAATAATCTTAATAAATATAAAAACTAAAATGTTTCTTTTAAAAATTTAGTTTATTTTTATTAATTCATACATACTCTTATGATATAGCAATATTAAAAAAATATATTCCAACATCTACTATAATATTCACTTTCTCTTTTTTCAAACTTTATATTAAATCATGCACACAGTCTTTTAAAACAATAGCTATTATTTCTTATTATATTCCTTTGCTTCTTTTATTATTCTAGCGTTTTAACAAAGCTTAAATATTTTTTTTGGTTTTAGTATTAATTTAATTTTCAAACTATCTAAAGCAAGGTTGAATTAGAGTTTAATAATAATAAATAAATAATAGTTTGATCATTTAGTAATATTGTGAAATAATTGCATAATACTTTAAGTAACCCACAAGATACACTAAAATAGGTATTTATCCTTATCAAATCTCTTAGTCAAATAAAATTTTAACGATAATTCCTTTATTTAATTCATTTCCTTTGCTATTATATCTGCTCTACTAAAGTACTCTGATTAAATAATAAAATATATACTTATCTTTCATTATTAATAAGTCAAAATTAATTAATTAATAAAGGAAATCAAGTAGCAAATTAGAAGCAGCAATTTAAAATAGAATGAAGATTTGCTTATTAGCTTATTAAATAAATAGTAATCTTTATTATTGTTTAAGCTTAACCTTTTAGAAATAAATCCAAAATATAACTTTTAAGCTAAGACATTCTTTCACTTTTTTCTTTCTCCTTTTACTCTATTTTTGTAATTCAAATTAATTAATAATTAGTTTATCTTCCTTAAGAAAAATTAAGTTTATAACTCATATAATTAAAATAATTAACCTTTCATTTATTTTTTTTAAAAAGCTTTTAATTATTTTAATTATAATCAGTCTAATATATTTAAAGATATAAATAGCTATCTAAATATATAAAGTTAGCCTTTAGATTTCAACTTAATATGAGTGATATAAATATCTAAATAGGTATAAATTAAGTAATCACTTTATGAGTTAGAAAGTCTAAAGACTAACGAAATAATAGATTAAAGTTATTCTGATATCATAAGAGCTAACGCTTCGGATCTTTTCTAATTTTGTTTATATTAAAGGAAACTAAAGTTCATCAGCTTCCTAAAGTTAATTATATATCTCCTTTTTTAAGTTTCTTCAACTTTATTCTAAAATAAAAAATAGAAAAACCTAATAGATTTATCTCATATTTGCTTTTCTATTTAGTCATAATTAATCAAGCTATTGGTTTTTCCACCTACCATAGCTCAAATTAATTCCACTATAAAAATAATTTTCTTTAGTATGCTAGAGTAAAATTAAAGTTTAAAGGCATTTTAATTTATCATTGAATAGTAATTTCAATTCTATAGATACCTTTATGTATTAAACGTTATTAAAGGTAAAAAAGTATATTGTAGTTAAAGAAGAAAAGCGTAAATTAAATGTTTAAATATAATCATCTTAGAAGGAAATCATAAAGAATCTAGATTTTCTCTAAACACTCTTAAAAAAGGATAATATATAGGTCACAGTTATGAGCAAATTGAACTCTTTAATATACTTCTTTAAAACACGAATTCCCATTAAAATGAAGCTTTATAAATTTTCAGGCTAGTAAACAATTTAGATTTCTTATTTGATTTTTAATCTGTCTATTAGGTAAATCCACTATGCTATAAATAGATTAAATATAAGTTTTATGATTTAAATGAAAGTAAAGAAAACTAAAGAAGGATCAATTGGATTAGCTTTAAAGAGAATAGATAAAGCATAAGGTAAGTTAGATGTTTATTAATTTTTATAAAGAGTTACTAATTAAAAACAAGGTAATTAAACTTCACTAATATCATTATCATGAATTTTTATCTTTAATCCTTTAGCATTTCATAGGTTCTTCTAATTTAAAACTACAAATAAAGTATTTTCTATCCTTACATTCATTAAATATAAAGCTCCTTAGTTTTTTATTGTAAGTTTTTCATTTATTTTGGATTGAATCTTCTGGTAGAGATTCCAATGTACCAGATAAATAGCAATAAAAGTAACAAATCTAAAGAATTTAGTAATTTGAGTGTTCTAGTATCTATTAATCTTACTTCTTTAAATGTAGTTTAGTAGTTATGAAATAAATACAAATAATTCTATAAATAGATCAGAATATACTTAGACTCTTTATAGATAGTAAGTTAAAGTATATAAAAAACTAACTTGGAATATTTATGAAACTAAGTAGCTTACTTCTAGAAAGCTTAATAATCAAAACTTATTTTTTGAATAAACTAACATATTTTAGGTTTAACTAACCTGAAAATCAATAAATAAATTGGATAGGTTAATTATCTAAGAAAGTAAGAGGGGATTATAACGACAGCTAATGATCAAATTACGTTAAAAATAAGTTAATTTAAACTTAATAGAGTAAAGCATCTACTGAGTTCAAATAAATAGCAATAAGAAACAAATGAAAAATCAAATAACCTAGAAGGTAATGAAAGGTATATTTTCACAAAAAAGATATGACAAGGAAAATAGAGAAAATTTCAGCTATTAAATCGAAGATACTGAAGGTATATAGAGAAAAAAATATTCGAAAGATAATTAGAAATAAATATATCTAACTAGAAAAAAATAAAATTAAAAATAGAACAATAAAATTTTCATCCTAAGCAGTATAAAGCGAAAAGAAAGAAGAAAAACTAATAACAAAACAAGATTAAATTAGAGAAAATAAAATAAGTTCGCTCAGAAGATAATTCTTTTACACTTTAAATTTCGATCTTTTAAAGTTAGAATGTTTAAACATAAAAAGAAAATTAGTGATGGCTTCTACAGAATTGGAAAATACCGAATTTATACGTATTGATAATGAAAGATAAATATAAGGAGCTTTTGAAAAGATATAAGCTGATTTATAAATAATTTAGAGGATATAATTCATTGTATATGGTAATTCTTCTGGAGCAATAATAGCTGCATAAATTAGAATATTCCAGTATTAAGTTTTAGAAGAGTAAATTATTGTTTACTTTTAAAATTGGATTTAGATCTTTTTATAAAAAATCTTAGGTTTTTTGTTTTTCTAAAATTAATTATAATGAAAATATTTTAGAAATAGAAAATATATTAAAGTACATTAATAACAATAAAATAATAATTTTAATTAATATAATAATTGTAGAATTAATATAAATCTTTATTTATTATAATATCAGTTTCAATTATGATAGAAACAATAATAATATTAATATTAAATAATCTATTTAGACAAATATTATTTTAATTATTTTAGTAGAAATATGAATAAATTAATTGATTAAATCAAAGTGGTTTTATTAATTTCACCAAGATTAAAAAAAGAAACCAAGATTTGCTGTTAAATAGTCTAGAAATATTTTAAATTCCTAGTGGCTCTTAGGTCATTTTAATTTTTTTTTTTTTTTTTTAATAAAAATCTATTACCTTCACTCTTAAAATCCTTGTATTTCATTCTGAAGACTGGAATTAAAGGGATTAGAAATGATTTCGGTCCTTGTGTCAAATGATTCAACCAAATTAAATTTTTCTATTTAAAAATTTAATTTATCTCAGTCTTTTCTTTAAGTCTTTTTCAACTCCTGATCGAATTAGCGACATGTGAAGTTAATAGGACTCAAGGACCTGGAATTCAGTTTCTCAAGTCAAACTTCTCTTAACGATAGAGAGAACCCTCAAATAAATAAGATCTATCACACAAAGAGTATGTTTCTTCTTATCCGTGGTGGCATCTATAACAAGAGCACTTATAAAACAGTTTACACTGCACCTAATTATCTACTCGGCATACTATAGCACTAAATCCATTTAAAAAAATGAAATATAATATATAGTACAGGAACAATTAAAAAAATAATAATAGTATTAGAACTAAAATTTCAATAATAATCATATTAATAGAATAATAATGAAAATGATAGAAATAATTACTAGAGCATTTATAATTAAATAATCAGCAACTTTTTTATTCTATGAATTTTGACATTTTTTGTATTTTCTTTTTATTTAGTTTGCATCAAAGATTAATAGTTTAAAGCTTTAATTCTATCGAGTTTTGATTTTGAAAGTTACTTTATAATATTTTTTAAGATTAGTTTAAAGGGTAGAATATTGTAATTATTTTAAGAATATTTTTGTTTAATTTTGATATTTCAAAAGAGGAACATTTCTTGTAAAAAGTCTCTTCTAAATAGGATGCATCCCAATCAAATTAAGATTATCAAATATACTTTAAGTACTCAAAATTATGCAATAAGAGAATTTTAAACTTTTAAGAAAGTATAAGAGCTTGAAGGAAAAATCGTATATCTGATGTCTAACAAATAAGAATAAAAAAATGAAATAAGAATCAGTAAAATATCAGAATCGAATATTAGAAACAAAATTCAACCAATTTGTAGAGTTGACCAAAGACATAATCTTTGCAAAAATATCGATGAAAGATTCGGATGTAGAACCTAAAATCTACCAGAAAAAATTCGGTTATTTAAGAGAATTAAACAATACTGACATTGAAGGAGATTTGGAATACGTTAAGAAAACGGCTGATGTTTTAAACGAAAGCAATAACTAAAAAATCTAAAGATATGAAAACTGTTTAGTGATTTTATCAATTCCAGAAGGGCTATTATACAGGAAAAAATTTACAAAGGGAGTGAAATCTTGATGGACTTTGTTCTTGCTCAAACAAAAAGAAACTTAGTTATGATTGGAATTTAATTTAACTGAAAAAAGATATCTTTAACAAAAAAGGTTAACGCAATACTGCTAGATATATATATATATTAAAAGAAGATGATCCTGAAGAAGACGACAAAAGGAATATTTCAAAAAATTAATAAACTTTACAGTGATAAACCTAATTGAGAGTTTAAAAATAAAATTAGTTATTATTATTATATATTTTTCTATGTCTAAGTTAGGCGTCTAAAAATTCAATTTCGATATTGTTAAAATTGTATAATTAAAAGGTTGGATAAAATTTGGTTTTCTTGGGATATTTTTCCACCGATCTTAGTATCTGGAAAATTTTATAAAATTTTTAATCGTTTTTTTCCGAGCTTGACTGATCCTCATTAAGATAATTTCCATTTTTCCTTAATATTATCCTTTTTTGTTTCTATATCTACCCAAATTGATTACAATACAGTATTACTTTCTTCTCTTCTTTTCAGTAATTTCTTTTTTTCTTATTTTATCCTATAATTCTTTTTGGATTTAAAGAGATTTTTAAATCTCAGAATATATAACTAATATAGATAAATTAAAGTTTGTCGTTTTTAAGGTTTTTCAAGATCTTTCCCATCTATTTTTGGAAAATTCTAGAAGTTGGATATATATTTTTAATTGTTTTTTACTTTATTATCAATAAATAAATAAATAAATAAATTTGATTATAGAGCGCGTAGCACTCTCGTTGGTGCGCAGCTTTTAAAAAAAAATGTTTCATACTGACAAGAATGTTTATTACTGATAAAATTATCAGATACTGATAAACCTTGTTCAATACTGGTATAATTATTCAGTACTGATAAAAATGTTCAATACTGATATAATTTTAGTATACTCGTAATCTTTAATACTTGCTGGAGGTCCAAGGACATGGTAGGATTGTTTCTCGTTGCATCACCAAAGCAGAGGACAACATGTGTCAATTATGGGTACTTAAATTTCCCCACCTCTGATGAAGCTCACAATATTATTTCTTTTTCGTTCCAGAATTAAAAATAAACTAAGCCAAGCCAGTGTCGAAGGTCTAATAATCTTATGTCTCGTGGCCAAACCAAAGCAGAGGAAGACATAAAGTCGATTATAGGTACTTAACTTCCCCAACCTCTGATGAAAATGACCTTGTTATTCACCTTCGAACAACTATGGCGGTTTTAAAAAATATAAAATATCATAATATAAAAAATGAATGTTGGTCACAGTCGTAGAATTTGTAAGTAATCTGGTGCAGTGTAATACTGCATTATAAGTTATCTCGCACTAAATGCAATTACGAATAAGGATGGACAAGAAAGGAAGAAGCATGCTTAACTATCCGAAGAATCTTACAAGAGATACGTAGGTAGAACTGATGGGTCATTTAATTTTACAAATTTTAATTTTTTCTTGGAATTTTTATAGAAGAATGGTGTAATTATAGCAAAATTCGAGAATAAATTAGAATTAGATTATTCTCCATCAGGAGAAGCTGACTTGAATCATTTGATGACTATATCAAGACAATGTAGAAAATGAGAAAAATTAAATTAACATTAAAAGTTAACTCGTAGAAAACTTATTAACGGAGACATCATGTTAATTATTTAATTTATTTATAAATTTTTGGTTTTTCTTCTTATCAAATTATATTTTCCTTACCAGTATTGTCAAATGCTAACCTATAAAATTATCACTAATAATTACGGTGCAATTTCTCTTTACTTTTTCCTTCTTTTTTCGTTACTTCTTTAAATCATAATGCTTCTTCTTTTTCTTTTTCGGTAATTTTATAAGAAAATTAGAAACTTTTGACATCTTTTCATTTAATATAAAAATATTATACAAATAGGAAGTAGTAACCCTCCAACTGACTTTGACTTAGATCTGGTACCAAGAAGTACCATGGGTGAAGAACCGAATAAGAATCTTGATAGGAGCTAAGAGAAGACAAAGACTAAAGAGGCATCAAGTAAAGTTAATGATGAAAGATGCCAAATACTAAGGTTTCTTAGGGAGCATTCCGATCACCCTATAGAAGACAAGACTCTCAAAGGATGCTAGCACTGTGGAAGACTTAAGAAAATAGTTTTTTAACTTTAAAAATCTTCATTAAATATCTGCGCGCCATCGAGATTCTACTCGCTATCTAATCTTATTTATTTATATTTCATTATTTGAAATTTTTTTTAACTAAATTTCATTTAATCTTAAGATTCAAATTGTTTATAATTTTTCAATTTTTTATTTCATTTGTTTAATTCTGATTAAAGTTGATATAATAGTTATTTTATTTATTGCATATATCAAAATTCATTTAGATCTGCTTTTATGATATGATCTTTAATTTATTTTATTATTTTTCATTAATTTCTAATCATCCTCTTTAAATCTCTTGATTTCTTTAGTAAACATACTAAAATTTGGATTATTTATAGAATTTTTTTATTTTTGTAAAAATTTTAGAAATCTATTAGAGTAGTTCTGATTTAGCTCAATTTCACAATTTTTCAGTTTGAATTCACATTTTTTTACGTAACTTTCTTTAATACTTTTATCTTTCAAATATTTATAAGACATCATGTGCTTATGTTTCATTGAAGTTTAAAGGGGTATTTCTTTGCTTTGGTAAATCTTTTGCTTTTTATTTAAAATAATAATTTACTTATAAGCTTTTCTTTAGCTTTAAAAATTTTAATTAAAATTTCAAAGCTATAAAAAGCATTAAATCAGATTTTAATTTTATTTTTCTAAGTTTAAAGCAAATTCCAAAATTAAATGAAAATTTAAGCAAAAAAGGAAGGGATAATTTATATAAGTTACTATATTTAAATTTTAAAGATTAAGATTAAATAGTTTGGAAGTTAAAATTAAAGCAAATAATACTTAAATATAAAAATTAAATATTATTAGATTTGTTCAATCTTGTTCATTTTCGTTATAGTCAACATTTTCAACTAAATTTTGTAGATTATTCCAATCTGCTTTACAAATTGGGCATTACCATTTCAAATCTGGAATCATAAAGAACTCTTAACATAAAATATTTTGATTTTTTCTACGAAAGTTTTCTGCAAAAAAATCACATCACTTTTCATTGAAAAAATCAATAAGACAAGGTCGACAGAATAGATCCTCGCATTCAATTTTATTAACTGTATGTACTTCTTAGCATAATTGGCATGTTACTCTTTACTTGTATTATTTTAACTAAATTTAGATACTAAATTCTTTTTATTATTACTTAAACTTAAAATTTTGTATTGTTAGCTTTCGTGATTTTGCTATAAAGTCCTGATTTTCATAATCGCAAGCTTCATTTAATATTTTCATCTAGTCTTTTAAAAGCTAGATTTTATTTTAAAGGTCTAATATTGCATTATCTTTTTCTCTTATTGAAGCTTTAATTTCATAAATTTACTTAATCGTATTCTAATTTTCATCCAATAGCTTGATTTTTTAATTTTTAAGAAAGCTTTGCAAATTCTCTTTTTAACTATTCAACTATTTATATTTATTTTAATTAAATTGTTCGATAATGTTTAGTTGGTTTTTGAAAAAGATTTACTTTTAATTCAATGTTTCATTTAGATTTTTTTTCTTTGCATTTTAAATCTCCCGTTCTATCCCATTTCCAAATCCAATAAAAATATTCGGTATGTATTTAGTATCAAAATTTGATTTTAGTGAAATAAATTTTACAATTAAATTAATTTCTTTCGGTAAAAAAGCTACAAGATTTATTTTTTATAATTGCTCTCGATACCTTAAAGCTAAATCATTTAAATCTTCCATAGAGTAAAAATCATATGAAGCCTTATATTAGCAAAGCGCTTATAAATTTTTCTTAAGTTCCTATATGTTATTTAGACAAGAATTTATATTGCACTCCACTTATTAAGTGTATAAGTTTCCTAGACTCTATTTGGCTATTTCTTAAAATACTTTTTAATTTTTTTGATACATTTATTCATCTCTTTCAATTACCTAATATGCACTTTATAGTTGAGGCTGTGCTTAGTTTATATTTATCTATAGTTGCGTAAAACTTTGATTAAATGACATCTTCTTATGAGATTAATGCTCGTCCTTGCCACACTCTTCACATATAAAATACTAAACATTTTTTTAATCTTACTGTAGACAAGAAAAGCAAAGAAACGAGTTCTGAAGCTAGTGCAAGAGGCAAAATTATATGGCACTTTATCTTTGCATTTTATTTTCTTTAGTAAAATATATTAAAAAATTTAATTTATATAACTTGCTATATGCGGTAAAAAGAGAGAGATATTACAATTCCTCTTAGAATTAATTCTAATGCAAAGAGAGATTTTATTATTAAGTTGCTGAGAGAATTTTTTAATTTACATGCTAAATATTTTTAGATTGCTCACGAAAACGTGATAATTTAGATGTTGCATAATTAAGTTTAAATGAAATTATGATATAAAATTTAGATTTTATATTTTATCTCTTTTTAAATTCTCTTAATTTACTTTTAGTGTTTTTGCACTGCTGATCTTTTAATTAAAGGATTTAAATGTGATGGATTTTTCTAGCCTTCTTTTAAGGAGCCATACGGTCTCTTTGCGTATTTTTGAGCTATTTATATAAGAATTATTTTATTATTTTATTGAGTATGTGATTAAACTGCTTCAGTAGAAAAGAAATTGTCTTTAAAATCTTAAGAATTGTTTATCATTATTAAGAAGCAAGATGAATCTTTTATATTAGGATTTGTAAAAGGCAGTTTGGATTTTTCCAAGTTAGCTTCAATAATTTAAACCAATTTAAAGTTTTTATTAAGAAAGGATCTTTGTATTTTTACCTGATTAAAAATTTTTCATAAAATCAATCATCTGATACTAAAAATTTTGAGATATGACACATAAATAGCTCTAAAAATGATATAAAAACTCCTTAAAATTAACATCATAGATATTTATTTAAAATTTCATATTAAATGATAGCATTAGTTAAATAACCTTCAAATAAATCACTAAGAAATATAACTAGCTAATTAAATTTAATGTATGAGCCTGATTTAGTAAATCATATTAAATAGCTTTAAAACTAAATTTCTTAATTTATTTCTTTTTTATTTAATATCTTATCTCATGCTATATTTTAGTGATTTAGTATAAAAAGGAATGAAATTGTGGTCCTTTTATAGGATGATTAAAACTCCAGTTGATTATGCTAATAAATAGATAGAGCCTTCTGCTCATGTATGAAAAGAAATATTTAATAGGCAAAATAATTCTTTCACAAAAAATACTTCAACCAGTATTGCTAGAGAGAACTTACTCAGTAATTATATTTATTATATCACAAATAAACTCGCTTTATGCAGCTTCTTTAAGAAATTCTAGCTTATAAGTCCAATATTCTTGTATATCTTTGCTATTGCATATATAAAGTTCCAGGATAATAATTCTTCTAGTTAAATAAGATGCCTTCAATTTTTTTCTTTTCTAGCATAGCTAAGAAGCAACTAATATAAATTAGAATAAATAAAAAGGTAAAAAAGAAGGCGGAATTAAAAAATAAGCAGATTTGCTGTATTTTCTAATATTTGCGAAATATCAAAGGATAATAAAATGTAAAGATTTAAATCTTAAATCCGAAAAAATGAACTAGAGGATTTCAAGTTAAAACCAGAAATAAAAAAATAAAAGTTTAATAAAAGGCGCAATTTTTTTCTATCTACTTTGTGAAAAAAAATTTTTTAATAAAGTGTTTGAAGTTCAAATAAAATGTTTGATAAATCTAGTCTTAGAATGAAAATTATTTTCTCTTTCTTTAAATGCAAAAGGAAAAATGAAATGAAATAAATTTTTTAAATTAAATAAAGCAAAATATTTGTTTAATTCTTTTATTTAAGGATTATTAAAAATATTTTTACAGCTTAAAATTAAAAAAATTAAAAATAAAATTTATTTTTAAGTACTTTCATTAAGATAAATTTGGACTAAACTTATATAATTTTCATACTTTTTATCGAGATTTGTAGCAAAATTTTAGATTCGCCCAAAAGACTTGACAAAAATAGGATATAGTTAATCATTCTCAATTTATGGTGACAAAACTAAATTTTACTTTCTTCAAGGGTATAATCTTTCTTATCCTATTTTCATTGAAATTTTTGCCAAAATAGGAAGAAAAACAGTTTATGCAAAAGAAATGTTCACATTCGAGCTCTAATACACTTTTTTGTTCGCAACAAAAAATTGAATTTCATATTTACTTAGTCATGCTTATAAAGAATGTCTGCTTTTGCAATCTAACTATTGATTTGAACAGAATAATTAAAAGAAATAAATTAGAATAATGAATTCATATCCTTAGTATATTACTAAGGATTTTTAGTTTGAGATTTTAATAATTATATCAGATGTTTAACTCTTTAATTTTATTATTTTAATCTTATATACTTTACTTTAAAACTTCTAATTTTTTGTTGAGATCTTAGACTATATCTTTTTATATTTCATTTTTTTGTTGAACGTCAATTATTTATTTTTTTATCATTTCTAGCATTCAATTTTAGCTGTTCATATCTTTAAGCTTTTTATTCTTCTTTCTCTTAAGCAAGTTAAAATTTGATTTTAACTCTTTTAAAACTACTATTTCTTATTTTCTATTATGTTTTTAACTAAGCTTATATGCTCAAAAGTTAAAAGCAGCAGGCACATATTATAAGTTAAACAGTAGTTCTTAAAAGTAAATTACTTATTATATTACTTTCATGAGGATGATGACTGCCTCAATATACAGCCTCAAAGAAAAGTTTATATATAGAAGCTAGGTTATTTATCTCTTCTAGGGAAGAAAAAAATATATGAAATTACCAGCTTCTTCAGTTATACTATAATATTTAGATAATTCATCAAATTATCACAACATTAAACTATCCTAATCTCTGTTTCCTAAACGTCAAGATCAGATTGTTTAATCTTTTGCTAAATCATAAAATATCCCTGTATTACTCTCTTATCTTTCTTATATATTTCTAGCAGATTATCAATTACCAGCTTTGAACTTAGCTGCTCGGATTTTAAAATCGGATAATTATTCTAAAAATTTAAGGAATCTTAGAAATTTTTCGACTTATGTGGCAAATGTTCTTTTTCTAGCATTGAGTGCAAATAAAATAAACTGCATGTTTTTATATCTGCTAATGGCAAATATTGTAAAGAAGAGAGATTTCTTGTTAATTTAACGAGCAAAAACAATTGGTATTCTACATTTTCTTCTTCAATTTTATGATATTTTCTTAAATAAATTAATGCTTATTTTATAACCTTATAATTGAATTATAAACACTCTGCCAAGCTAATTTAATGAAAAAAAGCTATAAATTTTATTTCATCGTTTGAAGAAATTATTTTTTATTTTTGATGCTTTTGTTAAAGGTATTTACCTTGCCCTCTTTGTAAGATAGATAAATTTTTAATTTTTCTATTTTGCTTAAGAGATATAAAGATGCATATACTTTCCTTTCTCTTTTTTAATAAATTTATAATGAATTATTTGTAAATCATGGGCAGATTGTTATGATAATAATTAATCTGTGAGCTTGTAATTTAGATAAACTTAAATTTTTATAGCAGTTTTAACCTTCTGATTGCTTTTTCGTTGCTAGACTCAGTGAATTTCTAAATCCCTCTAGTTTTCTGGTATTTTTAGATATTTAAGGTTTTTTCCCTTAGTTATTTATAAAGTTTATAACATTAACCTATTAATTCCTTTAATCAGTCTATTTATTGCTTTTTAGATATGAAAATACTTATAATAGTAAGAATATGAATATAAGCATTTTAAGGGGTAAAAGTTGAATTAAGATGATGATATTTAATATTATAGTTATGATATTTCCTTTCTTAGAGGATATAAGTTAAATGACAAAATTAACAAATAGATATGACTGTTTGAAAGGCTTAATTAGAATACATACAGGCAAAAAGAATGGAAAGTTCCAATGATATTTGATAGAAGTATCTATGAAAACTATATAGAAAGAAATACTAATATGATTTATTTAAAATAATAAGACTGAAATTAAAAATCTGAACGCGCAAATAGAATAGTTAATTGAATTAGAATCAATAAATGAAGAAATAGATAAATATAAGCAATTTCATAAAACTACTGTTATCAGCTTTTATTTAATATTGTATAATATCTTATTTTATCATGCTTAAATTTATTTAAATCTAAGTTTTAATATCTTATAACTTAAAAAATCAAAGATCAAAATTAGAAAAAGATGTTCTAGTGGTTCTTAAAGTAAGAGCTATAGAAATGAAAGATATGAGTTATTGATAAATGAAAGAAGTATATTTTTTTTAAATTTTCAATTGAAGATTTATTCAAATTAATATTTTACTTACTAATAATACTTCTTAAGATTTTCTAGCTGTAAAATGTCTTTAAAAATATTGGTAGCATCATAGTCAATCTTTTATGACCTTTCTTATCTTTGTGGGATAATTACTTAAAAGAAGAGATGTTAATTATTGCTTGGTTGCTAGAAATTTTTAATTTATTTAAATGAGATAAAACAATAAAATTACAAGCCCGGCTAGCTCAGTCGGTAGAGCGTCAGACTCTTAATCTGGTGGTCGTGGGTTCGAGCCCCACGTTGGGCGTTTTTATTTCTAATAGGTATTTATGAACTATTCTAAATAATACTTAACGAATATAATAATATCAATAGATTTCTAAAATTTAACTAATATATAGAAATGAATTAATTAAATTAAGAGAAGTGACTTATTAAAAGCAATAGTAATTATAACTTTATTATTGGGATAATAATTACTAGAAATTCGTAATTAGTAAATAACTTTCTTAAAACTGCAAATTAAAGGTATCTTATTATTAAGCTTTATTTGTAAATTTTTTATTATATATATAATATAAAATGGATGTCGGCTGCTTCAGGAGAACTAGAAGGTAATCTATTGCCGTGTATACTGCATTGCGAGTAATCTCGCAAAAGATGCCACCATGGGGAAGGGTGGATAAGCTCCGTTGAGACATGACTAACTTGCCCCGAGGGTTCTCTCGAGCAGTATGAAAGTTTGACTTACGTGCCTTCAAATTGATAACTTAATAACTATTCTTATTTGGACCTTATTCAAGAAGACTGAAGCATTAGACTCAAGATTTAAGACTAATTTCTAATAAGAAGATTCCCCGTTTGGAGAAGCTGAAATGACTCAAAGGACCTCTAGAATTTTAACAAGAAACATGAGAATATTTTTCTTAATATTAAATATTAATATTGAAAGAGCTGCACTCCAACGAGATGCTACGCGCTCTTTAATTATATTTATTTATTTATAAATTTTTATTTTAGAATAAATCCTAACTTAATCTTTTAATATCTTTAATTGGAAGAAATTATAAGAATATTAGATTCAACTCAAAGTGGAAATTTATTTTCTTCTAAGATCCTGTAAGTATATAAAAGAAGTGTAAAATTAAAGAAATATAGCTATAATTAGTCAAACAGGAAGATCTATAACGAATTATTATAATTTAATTTAAATAGGGTGGAAAGCCCTCTCCTTCGGATGCTGCTTGGGGGCTCAGCAAGGCAATAAAAAAATGAGCGCGGACGGAGGATAAATCTGAAGAAGAGAAACCAATAAAAAGAGTAGATGTGACAAGCTGGATTACTCTGAATGCCGGGAGGAAACTTTCTTCATCATAGGTAGGAGAAATGTACCCGTAATCGCATATTGCATCCTATGCTTTGGAAGGAAAAATACAGGGACATACCGCAGGAAGAGGAAACAAGGAAAGAGAGACCTATAAAAAAAATTTCGACATTAAATAAAATTAATTTAAAGAGCTGCGCGCCAACGAGAGTGCTATGCGCTCTATAATCGAATTTATTTATTATTTATAAGAAATATATAAAATGAATACCATTGGAGATATGTGAATTGAAGTTGAAACACTTTATTAATACGATACTTTTTATTTTTTATTATTATTAATTGATTTAATATGCTATATTTTTTAGCAAAAATATACAAATATGAATTCAAAATTAAACATTTGACGTTCTTGGAGATATTTTAACCTCTTTCCCACCAACCTCTAGATTACTATAGAGGCTAAATATAAAAGTATGAAAATTTCTGCAACTCTTTACCTGCCCTGCATGTTTTCCTTTATTTCTTCTTTCACATAGATGCTAGATTTCTTTTTTTTCTTGTAAATTTCCCAAAATCTGTTACAAACTAATCTTTCTTTAATAGTTTTAGTTGCTATTGTATTTTCTTTTTGTTTTCAACTACATCTACTAGTTTCAATATTCTTGCTTGAAATTGAGAAATTTCTAGCACCTTTTCCACAAATGCTTTTGAGAGCTACAATATAGTTTTTTTTTCGTTTAGGTCGAAATCTTTAGTTATTTTCACCTTCAGTTATTATTAGGTCATTCTTTATTCCTTCAGTTCCATTTATTGCTAGTTTTGAGATTAACTTCTCTAGTCTTGTGAAATATTTCAAAATGCGTTAAGGTCTCTTTCTAAGGTCATGAGTCTGAATCCTATTTCCTCTGAAAAGCAAGTTTTTCCATTAAGTTCTTTTTGTCTTTCTTAAATTTTTTGATTTCTTCCTGGAGGTCCAGCACCATTTTAATTATCTAAGCATAGCTTATTTACGACTATGTGATGAGATTCGAGACTTCCGAGCGCATTATATTTTTAGCTTATTTCCTAGTTTTTTCTTCAGAGGTGAGAGACTCATCCTGATGAGTAACCATTTTGTTAACCTTTTCTGGTCCTAGACTTTCTAGGATGTTATTAACTTCAGCTTTTTTGGGGCCGCAAAGAATCCTGACTTCCTTTTTTTATTTTAACATAAATTAATTGATAATCTCTTATTAACTTTTTCATTTTTAATATCTAAATGTGATGATATGCTAAATTAATTAAGTCTAAATTTCTACTCATTTTTACTAATATTTGAGTATTTTTAGATCTCATTTTAATCATTTTACTAACACTCAAATTCTAAAATATGAGCATTGTAATTTTTTATTCTTGAGTACTTAACCTTTATCGATACTTTATAGAGTTATTTCCCTAAAATATTTTTTCTAGTATTCCTACTTCTTTTAATCAAAATATTTTTACTAGCTGATTTCATATTATGTTTTTCAATCCTTCATTCTTTTTAATCACAACATAATCTTTAATAACCTTCTTTTACTTGATAAATTTATGAATTTTAAATCTATCTATACTATGAAAAATTTTAATTAAGATATAACCTTTAGACTAAATTAAGAGTTTACTTTTATCAAAGATTATCTTTATATATTTTCTTCATTCTTTTATTTAATACTAGCATTTCAATTAGACCTATTCAAACATAGTTAAAACTCTTAATAAAATAATATGCCACTATTTTTATATTCGCCAGTACTTTTCTTCATGAAATTTCTTCTATATTCTTAAAAAATAGAAGAAAAGGTAACAATTTTTAATAGATCTTGATTTTTTATATTTACCAAATTAAATTACTTAAGATACAGAATATACAAAAAGTATAATCATGTGTTCATAAAATTTAAAATTAAAAGTTAAAAACTAAAATTTCTAAAGAAAGCAAAACTAAAATTATTATAATAATTATTTTATTTATTTTATTTTAGTTCTTAATTTATATTAACATATTTAACTTAAGAGAAAGAAGGATATAGAATTTATTTCTATTTTAAAAGAAACTTTCGCTGAAAAATTTGTCGTGTAAAATATACATAGAAAGTAGATTAAAGTAGTTTTAATTTAGAAAATAATATTCTTATTTCAGCTGTAATTTTTGTTTCATTATGTTTATTCTTTAAGTCTTTATAAAATATACCTCTTTTTACGTGATTTGAAATTAAAAAAATTATATCTTAGCTTGTAAATAATAAAGCTATAGGTAATGAGGGACTAAAAGCTGAGCTTATTAAATATGGAGGTTAAGATTTGCATCAAATTATTACATATTTCATTAATAACATGCTTAGAACATTTAAAATGCCTAATGCTATGAAAAAAATAAACATTCTTCCGATTTTCAAAAAGGGAAGCAAAAGTAGGTGATGTAATTGACGGCCTATCGCTTTATTGAACTGTCTACTTAAAATTTACGATAAAGCACTAACATAACGACTTTATAATTATATTTATGAACGAAACATTTTGCATCCAGCCTAATTTGGATTTATTCATAAACGCTCCACTACTTAGCAAATTTGAACTATTTAGTAAATATAGACTTGTATCGTATATGATCCCATAAAAAGTAATTAATTGCTACTTTAATAGATATAGAAAACGTTTGATAGCATATCTAGGAAATTACTTTTTGATCATCTTAGAAGACTTAGGCTAACTTTGGACCTAATATTGGCACTAGAATCTTTTTATGATAATGTTGATGCTAAGTTTATAATTGATGGATATCTTACAAGAACAATTAAATATAACAATGGAGTATTATAAGCAAGTAGCCATGCACCTGTACTTGCAATTTTATACTATGATATTGTTATAAGATATTTAGAAGATAATTATCTAAAACTTTCGTAGTACGAGTCTTCGCTGACGACTTAATCCAATTGTCCTCTTCCTAGAAAAATGCCTAAAAATTATTACAAGCTACATCTACAGTTTTTGATTGAGTAAATCTTACAATTAATGTAGCCAAATGTGAAGTAATAGAATTCTTGAAAAAAAATAAATGAAAAGAAAGCTAACTTTTTATTACTCTAAAGGTAATTTACCATGCTAGAAACATATAAAGAAATGTATCGATTTCTATAATTTTGACATGTCACATGTTTAGAATAATATGGATTTTTATAAACTCACAGAATAAAAAATAAAACATAAATTCTTAACGGAATGTCTCTCTAGGAATACGCTTATGCCAACAGCAAAAAGAATTATAGTCTAAATAGAAAATAATTAAAATGTATTTCCTGAAATTACTTATACCAAATATAATAAACACTATATTAGAGAGATTATTTCTATCTATAAACTGAGGACTTTTTCTTATAATTTTCAATAAGAACTTAGTAATCGCCACATTAACGTTAGATATAACATTATTTGTTTATGTGGCTAAGACTTTGATGAAACTGATCATATTTTTGCTTGTTAATACTATGCAGACATTATTGAGAAACTTGAAAGTCATAAAGATTTTAAAGAAAAAGACAAGAAGAAACTAATTCTTTATGAATAAAATTATATAAGCAAACATTTTTCAAAGAATCAAATTTCTAAAATAGACAAATTAATCAAAAATTTTCATTCTAAATTACTAAAAAAGCGTATTGAAATGTTTGAACTACAAGATGAGCTTTTAGAAGAGTTTCAGGAAGGAAAAAAAGACAAATTTCATCAAGACAATAAATAAAAATATATGATAGAGAAAGAACAAGAAGAAGTTTGATTGACATTTACAAACTTTTATCTTTCAACATATTTGTAATATTTATAGTCTAAGCTATATTTATTGCAACTATGTCTCAATATTCTTAAATATTGAAACTATTATATTTTAATTAATTAATTATGTTCATTCTTTTTACAATTGAAATTATTATTTTATTATTTAAAAGATAATAAAATTTTATTTATTACTAAATATTTTTATATATAATTTATAAATTTATGAAAACATTAAATCTGATAAAAACTCAGAATTTTGGATTTCCTGAAATCAGTAAGTACAAATCATAATTCCTCAATAAATGCTATGTTTGAGGTTTGATCTTCTCTACCTAACTTTAGACAGTGCCTATTCACCATTAACTTCTACAATCCATAGCTGATATTGAGAAAGATTAGACTCCAATCGTACTTATCGAAATTTAATCTTCCAGAATAATTAAAACATTTCGCGAAAAAATCCAAAGGATGCAAAAAGAATAAGTAAATAACTTGAAGTTTTGCTCCTTGTAACATTCCCTTTGGATGTCTATTTAATTATTGACTCTTTTATATATAAGATAAAATTTAAAGTATATATAAAATTATTCTATATTTAGTATTTGACTAGAATTAAAAATTTAAGAATTGCTTTATAATTCTATTTATAAATATTTAAACTCCTTTTTATCTTGTTTATCATTTTTTTAATTTAATTTAATATATCTTTAAATATTAAATATTATACCAAAAAAAAGTATAAATACTACAAATTTTATTTCATTAGAATCTTAACTAATAAATATAGTTTTTTCTTAACTTTATTACAATAAAATATAAGCTAAATAAAAAAAATTTAATAAAAGGGAAGGTTTCAAAAAGGGTTTCTATACCACCTCCTCGAAGAAGGAGAGGATACTAGAAGCAAATCTCGGAAGTCTTCTTTCACTTAATCTTAACCTTTTTCTTAATAATCTTAACAACCTGGAACATAATAGAGCTACGAAGAACGGAAAAAAACTCAGAAAAGCACTCATGTGCTTACTCCAACGTTGGAGGAGAAGCCTAGAAAACAGACGAAATCTGGTTTGTACAAGGAGGTCACAGAATTTAATTTTTCTGGCCAGATGAGCATGGAACAGCTCATTAAAGTTGTACTAAACCTCTAGGAAAAATTAAAAAGCTTAGGAAGGACAATGAGAAGCTAATGCATTAACTTAACCTAGCAGAAGGATTATAGTCAAGATTCATGTCCTAGGAAAGAGAATTAAGCGCCTTTTGAAACATATCGCAAAGTCAGAATAGCTAATCCTAAAATTATCTTCAGAAACAGACTGAACTGGATAGCAGACTCATACAAATAAAAGAAAAATTGTAAACATTAAAGAAAGATCAAAGCGAAACTGGAGCTATACAAATGGAAATCGAAGCCTAAAAAGAGCAAATCCATCAAGAAAAATAATTAAAAATCAAAAAGAAATGTTTCTGCTGTGGAAGCGTATGACATCTTTATCGGAAGTATTGGAAATTTTAATAGAAATAAAGAAACTATTGGATAAAAGAGCAAAAAAAGAAGAAATAAGAAGAAGCAAGAATGAAAAGAATGTATTGTAACCCGGATGATTCAATATACAAGATTAAGATTGAACCAAGGCAAGTTAAAGGAGGGAAAACCTGGAAAAATTCGAGTTCCTAATCTCGCTAAAATTGGACAACCCGAACTTTTATATTTAACAGCAGGGAGCATGAACTGCTGTCTTCCTGACGGGGTTGAAAATCCCTAAAACGGAAAACATAAATTATTATTATTATTATTAAAGAATCCCTAATTTATTAATAAGAATATTTAATAATTATAAAATAAATTATATCCTTTGCTTATTTTTAATAATTTAATATGAGATTCTTTTTAATTAATACTTATTTATACTCTCATTATTTCATTAAAAAACATGATTTCATTTATTAAATTACTTTTAAAATTTTCCTATTTAACATTTTTTTGAGGATTATAAATGAGATATTATTAATTTTAACATATCTTTATTAAGATTTTCTGAACTAAAAGAAGGAAATCTATGTAAAAATATTACTAATATAATTAAATTTTATGCTATTATTTTTTAATTTTTCTATTTTTTTCTTTTATTCTGTTTCATTTGAAAAAAAAAATTATTCTTAAATTATGCTTATATAAAACTATAAGCTAAGTTTGAAATTTAAATTTTAAGAAGTCAATATTTATAATATCATTTTTTTCATTGTAAATTAGTTAAATAAATTTATTGAATAAAAATTAAATTTTTAAGTATCAAGAGGAAATTAATTTTCAATCCTTTATCTGGTAATTATTTCATTACCAATTAAAAATGAATTTCTCAGGTACTACCTTATAAATAATTTATTTTTAAGATTATCTTTTTATTTCTGATTATATGGATATATAAATATTTTTTGATTTAATAAAACCTATGAATTTACAAAAACATATTAAGTTTAGAAAAATAAGTTTAAATTTCATTTAGAGTTATAGTTTTCCCATTATTTCTACTTCAAATCATAACTATAAAGTTAATATCCTCTTTATTATTTTGCATAACTAAATACCTTATTTCTATTAAGCACTGGATGGAAGTTTAGATACTCTATTGTTCTTACCGGAAAATTAGGTCCTTAAATTACTATTTATTTATAATCGTAAAATGCTGTTCCCTTAAAAATTTATCACTCATCAAATATAATAATAGAGTCTAAGAATTCTAATAGTAAACTTTGTATTATATGTGAAGTTTGTTAAAGTATATTCTCTTCTTTAAACCATTCATTTTTAGCACTTTAGTATTATCAAATATCTTTACTCATTTCTCCAGTGTATCCACCAATATTGTAGACTCTTTCATTTGCGAATGTTAATCCATTTCCTCTTGCACTAACTGGACACTTTTAGATAGCTTAAGATTTGTTTGAATTTATATTAAATACTTCGCAATCAGATGGAATTTGCTTAAATTAGTTTCAAGAGTTAATTACAAAAACCAATTTTTTCTGCTAATCAAGTGCTAATTTATTCCTTTCATATTCATGTATTAAATTATAGTTTAAATAGCACTTTTCATTTTACAAGAAAAAAAGGGATTTTCTTGATAAAATATACTTGGAATCACTAAGTTGGAAAATAAAGTACCTATCATCTAATTCAATCTATGAACTAACTTCATTAAACTAAATACTTTTTCGAACAAAATCGTAGATTTGAACATTTAGCTTTGTTAGATCAATAATTAAATATTTTTAAAATCCTAAGTAGCATAAATTAGGAAGTATCTCATATTTGAAAAGAAGAAGAGGAATCTTGCCTAAATTATTTTATTTGGATTTACAAATTTTGCGTAAGAAAATACATTTAGAAAATGACTTTTATTTTCTCTCCATATAATTATTAAAACAGAAAATAGAATATTTAAATTTAATTTATATGAATAAACTTTATTATTTGCTTACTTCTTTATTAATATCTACATATTTATTAACTTTTACTTTCTCAAATAATTAAAAAAACAAATTTTCATTTATAAATAAATTAGTTATATCAAGATATAATTAAAATCTTCTAAATATGATTATCGAAATCTTACAAAGAAAATTAGGGAAATAATAAATTATTTTCTAATATTAAAATCTTTATATAATTTTGGTGTGTTTGATTTGATTTCTATTATTAAATAAAATAAAAGAATTATGAGCAAAAATTATTAGAAGATAAATCTTTTAAAATTAAATTGACATAAAGTATAATAATTTTTTATTGCTTTTTAAATTAATTAAAAGTTGATATAAGATATTTAAGTAATTACTATTTTTTATTATTTTTAAGAGAAAATTATTTGTAAATTTTAAAAATGTCAATGCTATCTATTTTATTAATTAATTTTAAACTAAAAGAGTTTTTGGACTGCAACTTCTTGCAGTTTAACGACCCCAACACTCCCGTCATGGGATAACGGGGATATCCTGTTGATTTCGAAAAGCAGCTGCCAGGGAGCTCCATCGCTATGGGCAGCCAGGCTTCAAGCCCCTACCAGGAGTGGATATCAAGAGGAAGGCGTTCCCTTGCAAAGGTTGACTTTAACCAGGGACTTTCTCAGCGACAGGAAAGGAACTTGTTCCTAGCCATAAAACCAGAAAGTATGATTCAGAAGGTCAATCTCAGCTCCCACCATCTTTTTAATTATTCTATTTTATTAAGCATTTTTACAAGTAATGTATTAAATAATTCGCTTATATTTTTAAATATTGAATAAATGAAAAAAGAAAATTAGTTAGATTTAAACTGTCTAATTATGCTTCCAAATCTTAGAAAGGCCTTATATTGATTTTAGAATCTTGAAGGAAACGTATTTGAATTATTATCCATCCTTTGTAGAATCAAACCTATGGTTATGGATTACGTAATTATTATTCATATTGGTACTTTTTTTTTAAAATTAATCAGCAGAATATTTCCGTTATGTTAATTAAAAGACCATTAAGAAAAAGAAGTACTGTAAGAGCTTAACTATTCTCAATTATTCAAAGTTAATATAAATAATAATAATAGATTACTGTGTTTCCTTCTTTAATAGTATCATTACGGTTTATGTAAATCTATTTGTATTATTGTTTATAAAATTATCTTGCTACTTCCAAAATTGTTGGTAGGCTTATTCATATTCTCTTTCTTCAATCTAATATTAATATTTTTCTGATAATTAGTCCTCTTCTTACTCTTTTAATATTATGTGCCCTGTAGCTCTTTTTAACATTTTCTTCATTATAATTTTATTACTTCTATTATTAATTCATGTAAATCCATTCCTTGATACAACTTTAACCTTTAAATCTTACCTTCAAGCGAGCAATATATTTGACTCAATTTACTTCAAAGATTATTTGCTCTATTATTTATTAATATTAGCATACTAGCATTTTCTTACTAGGTATCTTTTCCTCTTGAATATCAGTATCTTAATTTTTTTTATTATTAAAAGTATAAATTGATTTTTGCTCTTTCTCAATATCCATAAATCTCCATTGGTTTGGTTTTTTTAGTTTATTAATTATGCATATAAGGTAAATCGGTTAAATTTCTTCTATTTGTTTTAGTGTAAATTTATCCCTTATATTTCCGAATTTCGGCTAATTTCCTTTTTTAATTAGTTGTTTTTTATTGTATATTCACTATATTTTATAGCAAAATTCTAATTTTTCATTTAATTCTATGATTTAAGTTTTTAAGATCTGATTCTTCGAGAAAGGTTATTATATCTCCTTTTGATAGCTCATATTTAAAGTTTTTATTTTTTTATTAGGAAAAGCTTAGTCTGTTTATATTTTAATAATTAATTAAATTATTTTTAAGCATTATAATTTTATCAAGCTCACAAATAAGATATTAAATGTTATATTTAAAATGGAAATATTTTACGTATTTATTTATTAAAAATTAATTAAAAAATAATTTTTGTATCACTCTTAATAATAATAATCTAATCTGTTGGAGTATTTGCTTCTCTTTATTTTATACTAGGCACTGCAGCTATTTTATTTACGTGGATGTATAACACTACCCTTTTTTTATTTAGTAAATTATCACTAATAATTTTCCACATTTCTTGCGCTCATCTCTTATTATCGTACTCCATTTTCAGTTAATTTAAGATCTTTCATGTTCTTTATTGTTTTCTTATCTGGAGTTTTTTCCAAATTCAGCATTGTCGCAATACATAGTTGCTTACCTTGCAGCATCAACAACTTTGGTCTATTTCCTTAATCAATTATATTAGTTTAGTTTTTTTCCTTATCATGCTTTATTATTTACTAACTATCGATTATGATTGCTCATAAAGTTACTATCCTGTTACCAAATTATTTTAGATTAACAGGTTAAGTAGTATTAAAAAATTATTATTTTAGTATTCAATATTATTCGTTTTATCTTTGATTTTTTCCATTAATAAAAATTATTTTTATACTTTTTAGATTGTTCTTTGCATTTTGACTACATTATTACAGAGTTTTAGGTCAATTTCATCTTTAGATTCTTTTATCTAAAGGTCTGATCATAACTTTACCTTTGATGAATAACTTGATTTCTCTTGTTTCTATTGCTATTTCTCCTTTTCTTTCGCCATTTTTCTCATTAAATTTCTCAGTTAATTTTTGAAAGACGGTCGGATAATTCCATTTTTTAAATGATTGTATAACTACTTATAAAATCTTTTTATTTGAATATATTTTTTTATTTTAAACTTTAATTAAATATTTATTATAAAATATTTCCTTTAAATTCTCTTGTATTTAACCAATATTTATCTATTTAATTTTTTACAAAACATATCTTAACTTTTTAGATTATTTTAATATGATAGAATTTATTATATTGAAATAAAATAAAAATGTACTTAATTAATAAATATTCCGCAAATGATAAAGATGCAAGATATATTATATTAATTATAATTTTTGAAATTTCCTTTAGTGTTAAAAAAAGTGTTTAATCAAGTTTTAATTCAATTTAGATGAATTATACAAATCATCTTTGCTATTTAAATTAAAGTTTATATAAAAATGTTGTCTTTATTTCAAATCATTTTTGAACAAATAACCTGAGTTTTTTCTGATTTTAATTGCTTTAATAGAGTAAAATTAAAAAATTTGCTTCTTATCACATCAATTTGCAAATTTTTAATTAATACAGTTGCACTTTTTTTATTTTTTGAAAACAAAACTAAGTAATTTTTAATTTCTATCTAATTTATTTAAAACTAAAATAATTAAATTAAATTTTAATTAAAAGACCAACACAAGTAGAATCTAATAAGCCTATATTTACAATCTAAATTTGTATATATTTCAACTTTGAATATATATCTAAATAAATAATTAAACTATAGATATAATTTACTATATTAAATTAAAGCAACGCTTTATTTGCTTTATATAAGCTAATTTAATATTTTTTATTTATTTTTCTCAAATATACAACTACCTTCAAAAAATTGTAATATCAGTATTTTAGTCATAATTTTTCTCTATATATTTTGCATAGGCTTAGTTATTTTAATTAGTCTAGTTCTTAATAAAAATAGAATATAAAAAATTAAAGCTAAAATGTCTTTTTTATTTATAATCTTTTTTGAGTAGAAATTTAAATCAAATTTTTATCTTAATTGATCTCTAATAATATTGAACATTGCTGAATTAAAAATATTTTTAGCATTCATTAGTTATAAAAATATTATCAAATATATTTAGAAGTTTTTATGGATTAGAAATAACTGCATATTTTTTATGACTTCATTTGTATTTAAAAGAAAATATAAAATTGTTATTAAAGAATTCCTATATTTAATAATTTTTCTAAAATAGTTTATTTTTTAATTTTTTATTTAAAAATTGGTGGATATAAAAATATTTCTTTATATTTCATATGAAATAAGTGCTTGATTGGTTATTATTAGTAAAATTTTAATAAAAAGAAAAGCTTAAGACAGAATTTTGTTCGAGCAAATTTTATTAATAAAGAAGTATCATAAAAAAGATACAAATTATAATTAAAATTTAAAGAAATAAGATTAGAAAACTTTTCAAATAAGTGATGAAATATAAATTATTAAAAAAGAGACGAAAAATAATTGTGCTATAATGAAACCTTTTTTAGTTTAGATAATAAGCAAATTTATTTTAGATTGAGAAGAATTACAAATATATCGTAAAGAATTAATAAAGTATAAAATTACTCTAAGCTGACTGATAAATGACTATTAAATCTATGATATGTATTTTAATTGAAAATTTTTGGATCTATATTTAATAAAATTAGACAGATTTATTCATTATACTTTGAAAGTTAAAAATTAACAAATATCAGTAGACGAGTAGTTTCTTCCAATCTTTAACTTTTAAATCATATACGAAAAGATGATAGCCATTTCCATCTATAGCATAACTGAACACTTTATTTTAATTTAAAAGAGGTTGGAAATTAGGATAACCTCCTGTTTTCTAAGGAAAATCCGGTCCATGTTTCTCTATTCTCTTGAAATCATAAAAAGCAGTTCCCTAAAAGTATTAATACTCATCAAACAAAAAAATAGAATGATATTTTTTAATGAATAAACTTTAAATCACATGAGACTAAGGATATAGTAAATCTGGTATTTTCAACCATTAATCTTTTCTACTTTCGTATTAATAAATATCTTTACTCATTTAATTTGTATATCCTCCTAAGCTATAGACACTTTTATTTGCATAAGTAACTCCATTTCCAACTGGACAAACTGGGCAACTTTTTATAGATTTCGATTGGTTTTTTTTCATATCATATACTTCACATTAAGAATAAATAATATATAGAAGCTAGTTCTATACATCTAATGTAAGTTTATTTCTTTCATAATTATATATCAATTTTTAATCTTTCAGAAGTTCGCGCTAATTGACAAAAAAAAGTGAGTCTTTTGATAAAATATAGTAGTTATTAGTAATTTGAAAAATAAACTTATCAGAACCTTGAAGAACTGTATTATTAATTTCAAGCACTTACAAATTTTAACCATTTGTATCATAAGTTAGTCACTTAGGTTTAGAAAAGTTAATTACAGTGAATTTTGATAGATCTCTAAAGCAAAGATTAGGTAAAATTTCGTACTTGAAGATGAGAAGTGGAATTTTACCTAAAGATTTCTCTTTTCGTCTTTAAATTTTGCGTAAGAAAATGCATTTAGCAAACTATTTTTCCTTTATCTCCATTTTATAATTTCATAATGAAATATATACTTTAAATATTTATATTTATTTAAGATAATTTAAAAAATTAAAATTAGATTAATCAAAATAAAAAATATTCTAAATTAAATTGAAAGTCATTAATATGATTTCTAAGTTCAAGATAAAGAAAATAATTATAAAAATTACGAAAAATCAAATTTAGATAATTTGAAGATTATTTAGACAAAATAAAATGTTCTAATTAATTTGTAATCTTCAACTTATAATTATTTTATTATTTATTTTTATATAATTTAATCCTTAAAAGTTTATATTATTTTAGCTATCATAAGAAATCATTTAATTTTGCATACTTATTTAATAAATAATTTGTAGTTTTATGTTTATTTTAAAATTAAAAAATTTACATTTGTTAAAATTAAATCATAGCAATTTAAAATATTGCTTTTAAGCTTATTTTTGATATAGTATACAATCTTATAAGTTATGAAACAAATAATTTGCTATTTGAGCATTTTAAAATCTTAGCAAAAATGATTAAATTTGTATGAAATCTTTTGATTTAATTTAAATAAAAAATTAATAATAGTATCAATTTAGTTTAATGGTTTCACATATCAATAGATTTAAAGCTTATGACTAAATATTTCTCATCTTTTTCCTTTCCCTAGGATTATACATTCACATTATTGCAATAGGTTAAATCTCAATCATATTCTATCTTATTTATAAACTTCTTGCTAGATATAAGATGCTCCTTTGTTTAATTGGAGTATTTTTTCTATATAATAAATCTTCAGTTGAGCATTTTATTTTAAACATATCTTACAGTAATTTCCTTTATTTTCTTTATTTTTATTAAAATTGGTAAAAATTCCTTAATTTAAGACCTGTCGCTTGCAATATATACATCATTATTTTTTGATAGGGAATTTCTTATTCTGGAGGCTATTGCTTCTATATCTATTTAATTGCGGAATTATAAGGATTTTTCTGGTATAGAGTTCCTTGAATTCTAAATTTCCTTTAAGATTTATTCTGTTTATGAAATTCTTCTTTAAAATTGCTACAGAAACGTTTTGGAGCTGATTTCTATCTCAGTATATAGTTTTCAATTTAAAAAAATTCCATAGTGTTAGTTTTATCTTCTGTTTGTTGAGAGTTCCTTAATAGCCTTTTTTAAATTATGATTCTCCATATAAAACAGTTAGAGATTGTTGACAACTTCCTGTTTCAAGTTATAAATTTTAACTGAGAGGACTGCTATTTCTTAGATGGCATTTTATATATATAATAATCTGACTATTTTGCTATTATTTTTAAGCAAATTATTAAAATCTAAAAATATAAATTTTATGATTTTCTCTTAGATTAAAATCAAAAAAAGTGATAGGTAAAAAGATATTAGAGGACTTTTTAAAATTAAGAAATTTGAAAAAAATATTTTAAAGCTTAATAATTAGAATCAATACATAGATATTAATAGCAAATTTTTGAAATAACCTAGAAAAATATTACATCAAATTATTCATATAAAAATATCTTCTTAAAATAATAAAATTTACAATTAATTTATATGTAGAAGCGAAAGAAAATATGGTAGAAGGTTTCAAAAAGGACTTCTATACCACCTCTTTCTAAGCTAAAAAGGAAGAGAGGAAGCAGGAAACCTAAATTTCTAAACACCACACGTCATCTTCCAAAACCTAACCTTCTTCTTAAACCATATAAGAGCAAATCTAAACAACACCCCCCAGACACCCTAGAAACACTAACATGCAACAATATCGACTGAGGACCTTCCCAAGAAGCAAAAGATTAGTAACTTTCAGGCCTTGATTAGGACATTCAACCCCTACATGGACCTCGGAGATCTCAATAAAGAACAAATCTTAGGAATGACGAAGGAGGAAATGGCTAAGCTTATCTTAGCATTAATAGGCAAAAATAAAGATCTGGAAAAACAGATTGAAGAACTAGCTTAAGAACAGCAAGAGCATTTAGAAGATGAGGAAACCCATGCTCCTAGAAACTTAAACCAGGCTGCAATGAATATCAGAATTGACGAATTCGATAGGCAGCTGGAACAATTATACAAATCGAATGAAAATATTCATATCAAATTGGAAAAATTAGAGACAAGTGTAAATAATAGGCTATGCAATCTATCCAATGGAGATCGAATAAGAGAATAATAAGCCAATTGTACAAACTAAAGAGAAATATTTTAGGAAAAAATGTTACATCTGCAGGAGAACAGACCACCTATGGAGACGATGCTGGAAGAGAAAGAAGATTTAATAGAAAATATGAATGACCTAACCTAATTTTACCAACCAGGAATGGAGAAATTTATAAGAAGAAAGCAAGCTATATGAAGAGACAACCATTCCGAAAACTTGACAGTGAAGGGAGGAGAAGGCCACCTAGAGATCAAGTTCCTATTGGTTGGATAGGGAAGTAGGAAGCTTTTAAGTAGACGATCCTTCTTTAACACTTTAATTTAATTTAAAGTTAAATTATATTGTAAAAACAAATCGAAACAGATGATAAATCAAAATATAGTTTAAAAAATTTTAATTAAATTTAATATTTTAAGCTTAATAAATAGTATAAATATCGTCAATTTAATCTTCCCACTAAAATAGACAAAAATATTGGTAGCAGGGAGTACTCCGCTGTGTGAAGAACTGTTAAAAAATCTCTGTAGGAGCCAAGATGGAACACAAAACTAAGATATTAAGTAACAGCAATTTGAAAGATGATCAGACTCTAAGATCTCTTATGGAAGTATTTCAATAACTGCCCTATAGAAAGCAAGGTAGTGTATTGAAATTTTTGAGCAGAGGAAATTTCCAAGAAACGATTAAAGTTTTAAAAAATATATTAAAAGAGCCGCACGCCATTGAGGTGTTATGTGATCTACAATCTAAACTTTTTTTAATCAATAAATATGATTATAGAGCGCGTTGCACCTCGTTGGAGCGCAGATCTTTCAATATTAATATTTATTATTGAGAAAAAACGTTCTCATACTTTTTGTTGCCATTCTATTCGTCCAATGAATCAAGTCAGCTTCTCCAAATGGGGAATCTGCTATTAAAGATTATTCTTAATCTTGAACCAAATTTTCCAGTCTTCTTGAATTGATCTAAATAAGAATTAGTAAATAAGTAATTAAAGGCCTTTCAGTCAAATTTTCATACTGCTAGCGAGAACTCTTGGATGGATTGGATTTATCTCTTCCGAGTTTTTCCACCCTTTTACATGGTGAAAACTTGTACGAGATTAATCGCAGGGCAGTATACATTACATCAGACTACCTACTAATTCTCCTGACCGCAATAGACATTCGTATTTTTTTATATAAAAATATAATAATAATGATAAATTTAAATTTTCCTTTATTGGGGAATTCCAGCTCTATCAAAAAGCGGAAATTTATAGTCCCTTCTGCTTAACAAAAAATGTCCAGGGTTTCAATTTTTTGTGAGATTGGAAACTCGGTCTTCATCTTCTTTTCCCATCCATCTTGCTTAATTTCTGTTCTCCATTCAGTAGATTAAATCATCTCTTCCGAAAATCACCAGCGGAACTACAAACTTTATTTACATTTTTTTTCTCCAAACAGTCTTGTTCTTATCTTTCTTACTTTTGTTTCTAATAATAACATTTTTAATAAGTTTCTTATCTTTGTTTAAACTTCTAGCAATTGCTAATGGAAATTTAGTAACCTCATAGCAATGGCTTTCTTCTTTACTAGTTTAGCGAGATTAAACTGATGGTAAAGTGCTATTTCATGCTTTATTTAAATTTTTAACCAATTTTCTTTCTTTTTTTGTTAATTTATTTGTTCTTTATTTTTTCCCCTTTCTTGCATTTGGATGCTTTGGAAATAGCTTGAAAAAGATTAGTAGTTTATAAAAAATTCCTATTAAAATATCCCAATTAAATAATTTATTTTATAAGTCACTATAGTATAGTAAAGTAAAGATTAAATTTATGTCATTAGTCAATCACATCTAGAAAAATTTTAATTTAATTTTTAATTCTTTCTTTAATATAAGATTTATTTTTTAAATACTCAAACTTATAATTAAAATTTTTTTGTTTGCTTTATTTACGTAAAAAGAAATTTAAAAATGTTTGTCTTTATTAAAATTGTATAAAATATAATATAAATATTTCATTTTATTTATTCATAAATTAAAAATTATCTTCTAGCCAATAATTTTTAATGTTATACGTTTTATATATTTTTTCATAATTTCTGTCTTTTTAGTCTCCAAGCTTATTTTTATTTTAATTTCAGTTATATTTTCCTCTTTTTTTAAAAAGCTTTTTTTTTAATTCAGAAGTCTTATTTCGAGTCTTCATGTCTTAGATTGAAGTTTGGTTATAGATTTTAGTTAAATACCTCATTGTAATTTTATCTTGAATTTCCTTCTTTTAGTTTATTTTTTTCAATTCCTTTAAAGGATTCTTTTAAGTTTCTCGTCAATTTCTTAAATGTTTTTAATATAATTTTATTTTACATTTATTCCTTAGGTAAAATTACGATATTTCATTACTAAATATTTTCTTTGTTTGATTTGCAATTTTGAATTAAAAAAGAATGTAAAATTAAAATTAAATTATTTAGAGCTTTTTACTTATAAAATCAATAAAAAACTACTCCTATTTTTGCCAGATAATAATAATTCTTACACAGCCCACTAATTTTTTAAAAGAAACGGATGCTTAATTTTCAATTGTATTTTTTCTAGAATAAATAAATAAATTTGATTATAGAGCGCGTAGCACTCTCGTTGGTGCGCAGCTCTTTAAAAAAAAAATGTTTCATACTGACAAGAATGTTTGTTACTGATAAAATTATCAGATCTGATAAACCTTGTTCAATACTGGTATAATTATTCAGTACTGATAAAAATGTTCAATACTGATATAATTTTAGAATACTCGTAGTCTTTAATACTTGCTGGAGGTCCAAGGACATGGCAGGATTGTTTCTCGTTGCATCACCAAAGCAGAGGACGACATGTGTCAATTATGGGTACTTAAATTCCCCACCTCTGATGAAGCTCGCAATATTATTTCTTTTTCGTTCCAGTATTAAAAATAAACGAAACCAAGTCAAGCCAACGTCGAAGGTCTAAGAATCTTATGTCTCGAAGCCAAACCAAAGCAGAGGAAGACATAAAGTCGATTATGGGTACTTAACTTCCCCAACCTCTGATGAAGATGACCTTGTTGTTCACCTTCGAACAACTATATAATAATGATGTTAATTTTACATAAAACATCGCAAAAATTATGTAGATAATTGCTATTTATGCTATTTATGCTATTTATGATGCATATCTTTATTAATTTATTAATTTCAACTAAAAAAGTTTTTGGACCGGAAACTCCTTTCCGATTGCACGACCCGACGCTCTCTTTTTATGGAATAACGGGGATATCCTGTTGTGCTCCAGGCACAGCTGCTAGGGAGCTCTATCGCTATGAGCAGCCAGACTTCAAGCCCCTACCAAGAGCGGATAATCTCAAAGACAGTGTTCCCTTCAGAAATTGACTCTGACCAGGGACTTTCTCAGCGACAGGAAAGGAACTTGTTCCTAACCATAAAACCAGAAAGTGTTGTCACGAAGGTCATTCTCAGATCCTACCATCTTTTCAATTATATGCAGATCTTTATAAATTTATTAAAAAAACATATAAAATATATTTATTAAATTTAATAATTCATAATATTCTATATATATTAAAAAATTTTAATTTCTTTAGTTACTTATATAATGTTAATCATTATAATTTATCTTAATAATAATTAAAAAAATGGAAGGTGTAAGATCTTTAATTTTCAGATAATATCTCTAATCTTAAAGAGGTATGTGGTTAGATCCTTGATTTTTAAAGAACTTATTTGAAGATTATGCTGTTTTTGTAAGGGCTTGAAGTCATTAATTTTTGAGAATACAATCTTTAATAATTTATGTCCATGATTGTAGAAACTGATCAAAAGATTGTTCCCGTTATGTTAAAGAGATCGTTCAGAGAAAGTAGTATAGCGAGAGCTTCCTGTTCTCAAGCATTTAAAGTTAATAACTGATCCTAAAATAATCATAATTCAAACTTTCCAACTTAAAAAATTCTTCTTATTCTAGTTTTTTAGAAAAAATGGATATTCATATTTAAATTATTTAAATACTATTTTTTTAAATCTAAGACATATTTTATATTATTTATCAATTAAAGATGAAAGCAAAAGTTATTTTATAAAAAACAATTTAAAAAAGTAAAAAAGTAAAAAATAAAAAATAACAAAGTTCAATATAATTTTATAAATTCGTTAAAAAGCTTAATTAAATTATGATTTGACATTAAAGAAAAGCATTCAGATTAAAGTAAATAAGCTTATGAAACCATGCTTAGCGGAATTAATATTTTATCTACAGTATCATGAGTTAAAATTGAGATTATATAAAGCAAGGGACTAGAACCTTCAATTTCTGGAAAGCATAAATATGAAAATTTTTATATCTAAAAAATAAAAGAGCAATATAAAAATTACCTTTATATAATGTTAATATTTTGATAATATTTTTCTCAGTTTCTAAAATTGAATTTATTTTATAAATATTTATACAAGAAATTTTACAACCATATAGTGTAAAACAGTTATAAGTTATTTAATATTTTTAATTAGCTGTAAATTTTTCCTGTTTTTTATCTTTATAAAGATAAAAATTTATTTAATTTTAATATCATGATAGAAAGCTGGAAATTTTTAGGATAGAAAAAGCAAAAGCAACATTTTTTAATTCATGAAAAATAAATTTACTGTCACGAAATAGATATACAAAATAATTAAACAAGCTACTTAAATCTATTTTAATTTGTCTAAACTTTATTACATTTGATAGAACGAAAATTTAATTCCTTATTTAAAATACTATATTAATAAGCATTCATTTTATAAGAAATTTTTCCTTATATAGTTAATTAATTAAATTAAAAAGCTACATGCAAATAATTTATCCTAATTTTAATTAAAAAAAATAATAATTTGGATATTAATGTAACGCTAAATTTTTTAATATTTTAGCTATTAATAAAAATAAATTTATTTAGTTTCAATTTTAAATTCCATTTTATTTTTTTTCAAAATTAATCTCAAAAATAATATTTCTTACTTTGGAATTATACTAAAAAAATTTCATAGTAAAACTAATAAAAACAATAAAAAGTATATTAAAATTAGTAAAACGTTTAAAAATTGAAGATGGCTTTAAAAAACTTTTATACTAACTCATTAAACTGGGAGAGAAAACAAGAAACGTCAAATCTTTATAATATTTCCTATTTTAAATAAATTTATTATTAGTTATCTCAGCTATAAAATCCCATAAAGATGGAAAGAGTTGAAGTAGAGCTCTAAAACTCCAACTATTGTTGAGATATTTGGAAAAAATAGGAAATGATCGTGTCTTAGATAATGTATGAATTTAACTTCAAAGAAGAGCAAGTGAAAATTGTACAACTATTGCTAAAGGTCGTCAACCTCCAGGAAGATGTCTGATAACTGGATGTTTTGAATGAAAAACTCATTCTGAAATGGGAGTAAAAAGAGGAACAAAATTAATCTAGAATGTTTTTTAAATAAGAGAAAATGGAACCTTTTGGACTTTTTAGTTTAACTAACATATAACTGAAGAATGTCTTAGAAATAGGAAAAAATCTGAAAAATTTTTGATCAGAATACTTCTTAACTAAGTCTTCTTAATAAGAACTTACTTCAGTTTATTTGTAATACATCCATTTATTAAGTTTAAACTGATAAAAAAATATTTGCTCTTCTCATCTATAATATGATAGCAAAAATTTTATATTATCAAATATTTTTTTAATCTATAAGCTAATAAATCGTAGCATAGTACAAAGTTGGAAAGCAAAGTTTTAAAAAATTTAAAAAAGTTTGGTAATAAGAGATAATATCAAATAAATACTCTTCATAATTTAACCATGGTTAATGCTCTATAAATTAGGTGAATAGATAATTTAAATTAAACTTTAATCTTAATATTTAACATGTTTATAAAGCTTAGTTTTATTATATATATTATTATAAATAAATAGGGAGGAGCAATCCTCAAACTGAAAATGACTTAAACTCTGGTACCAGTAAATACCCCATAGGTGAAGAACCAGTCAAGAGAAGAGAAGACGGATCAAATAGGCATCAAGTAGCATTGATGGTAAAAGATGCCAGATTCCAAAGTCTCTTAGGGTAGCATTCCGATCGCGGCTCTATAGAAGACAAAACTCACAAGAAAATGCTAGCAATGTGAAATAATTAAAAAAGAATTTTTTTAACTTTAAAATCTTTATTAAAGAGCTGCGCACCTTTGAGGTGATATGTCATTTATTTATTTAAATCCTAATAATTGGAAAAATTTGCTCAATAAGATTAAAGAGTAATAAATCAATTAAATTTTTAATTAAGATAAAATAAGAAAGTATAATTTAAAGATTTATTTCTCTAGTAAAATAATTAAACTTAAGTTAATATCAAATAAAAAATAAGCAAGTATATAATTTAGTTCTAATTTTTATCTAAATTTTAAAGAGTAGACATTTCTTTCCTTATTAGCTTTAAATAAAAGATATAAGTAAAAATTTTAATGACTAAATCATGTTGATTAAGCTAGGAGTTGCTTCCATTCTCTTTTATTTAAATCATAAGCACAAAGATAGTAATCATTTTTTTGTTTTGCGTAGCTAAATAGGTTTTTTCTATTTAATAAAGGCTGAAAATCTGGATAGGATCATGTTTTAACTGGAAAATTTGGTCCATGCTTTATCATCTCTTTAAAATCATAAAGTGATGTTCCTTTAAAATAAAACTGCTCATCAAAAATAATAATAGAATCCAACTCTTTAATGAACAAACTTTAGATTATATGTGAACATGGTAGAAGCAAAGCTTATAGTTTCACTCAAGTATTTTTAATGTACTCAAATTAGTAAATGTCATTAGTCATTATATTTGTATAACCTCCAATATTATATACACTTTCCTTCGCGAAAGTCACCCCATTTCCTCTAGAATTAGCAGGACATTTTTTAATTACTATTGATTTTAATTTATTCAAATCAAATGCTTCACAATTATTAGAATTAGATCTAAAATCATTCCATGAATTTATTACATAGAGTAGCTTATTTTTCTCATCAAATGCTAGTTTATTTCTGATATATCTAATATTTAACTGGTAATTTTATTAAACCTTATTTTACTAGCAGAAGGAAAGAGTGTTTTCAGATAAGATAAAATTAAATTCATCAAGTTAAAATATGAAATAGCTATTTTCTCAAAATTACTATTAGTCAAAATCTATCATGTATAGTTAATTACGCTGGATATCAAATTCCTGTATCTTCTTCTTAGATTAATTAAGTATTACGTATTTTTAAAGATGCTGATAGCATAGATTTGGTAGAATTTCGTACTTAAAAATAAGCAGAGGTATTTTACCTAAAGTGCTTCCTTAAAGTCTCAAAATTTTTCGCAAGAAAAGGCATTTAGAAAATTTTTGGTATTTTCTTTCCATTTTTTATTAACCTCTAAAATCTTTCTTCAAGAAGTAATTTTAAATTATTTTTAAAAAACAAAACAATTTACTAATTAATATCAACATATTAATACAATTTTTAATTTTAAAAGATAAAATGTTAAAATAAGCTAATACGAAATATTCTCATCTTATAGATTTCTAACTTTTACATTTTGAATTATTTTAAAGAAATAAATTAATTTTTTGGCCTTAGAAGAGATTAAGCATTTAACTTACATTTTATCCCACTCTCTCCCAAAAAGGATTATATAGGACTTCGTTGATTTTCCATCCTTATTTCCTCCTCAAAATCCAGTTTTCACTTTGCTTCTTCTTCAATTATTATTCTATTTATTAATTCTTGAGTTATAGATCTACTTCCTATATATTAATTCTGTCCCTGTTAGTCAAAAGTAGAAAAATTCTTCTAATATTTATTTCTTATTTATTCTTTCAATTTCTGTTTTCTTTCAATATTTTCCCTAATGATGGTTCTTCTTATATAGCACTGAATCTTTCTTCTATAAAATTTCATCTTATTTGTATCTTAGTATTGTTCAGATTCTAATTCCATTGGAATACTTACTTACTAATCTTATGATTTTTAACTTACAAATTTTTGTTATTCTTACTTTTTTCTAAGTAATTTTATTTGATATTATAATTAAAAAAATTGAAATTAAAGTATTTGATGTATTTGTTTTATTACTTAATCTCCAATCAAAACCCCATATTTTTTATTATTATGTCTTTATAATAACATCATCTAGCATAGGAATATCATGATTTATTCCTTGTAATATTATATCCAAATTTTATCCATTTTTTCTACTTTTCTACTTTAAAATTTTAAAATTTAGTTCATTCTATTATTACTTATCCTTTATTTGATGGATTGAGAAAAAAAATTTTGATTTTTTTGTAATGATTCAGTTAAGGTAGCTATTCATTTTGTTTGCTTTATTATTCTTATTTTTATAAAAATTCGTTAAGAGAAGTCTGTTATTTCATATTTGCTACTTTTTTTATATTATAATAAAATTAATGATCTGCTTTTATTAAAGCTACTGTAAGTAATTATTTTTTTTATTTTTTATATAGCTTTTTTAATTAGAAATATGATGTAATCTAAAAGAATATTTCTATCTTAATAAAAATATTATTTAAAAATTTAACGAGAACTATCTTAATTTTCTAACTCAAATCTTAAAGCTCACCTTAATAATTAAATTTTAGGTAAAAGTCTAAAAGTAATTAATTAATTTATAGATTCACTACAAGTTAAAGTTTAGCTTATATTCTATTTTATATTAATTTTAATCTCTTTGACTAAAATATTAGTAAGTAATTAAACGAATACGTTTTATTATTATTTTGAACTAAAAATGTCTGTTAATTTAAATTTTACTTTTTAATTAAAAAGAGGCTAATTAATTTTATAAAGCATAGTACTGTTATAAATTATATGAATATACTAAAAATAATAAGTTTTGAATATTCTTATATTTATACTTTCTATTTTTCTTTAAATTAATAGTTCCACGAGAAACTTTTTAATTAAGTGCTTATCTATATTTTTTATTTTTTTCGAAAGAAATAAATTTTTAAATTAACAAATAATTAAAAGAAATTTAGAACTTGTTTTTATAATTTAAATGCTCGCACTGTTTATAAAATGATTGATAAAAGTCTACTATTTATAATTTGAAAGGATAAGTATAATAAGTTTATTTTTCAAATATAAAATAGCAAAGAAATTCTAGGTATAATTATTAAAGGAATATAAACAATTTTTCAATTATAAATTTTATTTTATAGGATTTACGGAAAAATCATGAGCTTTATGCTTTTGACTGCTTATTTAAAAATTAATTTCTAACTCAAGAAATAAATAATTGATATTGTTCCATAGCTATAATTTAAGTATTTCTTTTGTAGATAGTTTAAATTTAAATTTAGCTAAAAGAATTTTGTGACATCTTTTCATTGTTAGAATTACTTCCTTCAATTAAATATGTTATAATGCTATTTAAAAGCTTTTCACTTCTTCATACTTTCATCTTCATCCTCTTCTTCAGCTAAAGCATCTTCATCATCATTCTATCGTTTCTATTCTTCCTTTTCTCTTCTTGTTCTTCTTGTTCCTTTTTATCTTCCTCATTCTCTTCATCTTTTTTGCCTTTGTCAAAAAATTATAATTTTTCATTATAAAAATTCTTTGCTTTTAATATTTAAATCTTATTAAAAAAAATGGTTTAATCTCTTCGACTCTCAAAGAATTAACATAAAAACCTAAAGAGAAAAGCGGCAAAAGAAATTTAGAAAAAACAATAGCAACGAGAGGAGTCAAGTTCGTCATCAGAAGGTAAAGTGATGGTAGGACCTATAGAGATAAGATAACCTAAGAACGAAGCTGATCAAAAACTTTAAATTTAATTAGATCAAATGTTAAAATTAAATTCAAAGTATGAAGAAACAGCTTATAACTAAGGAGAAAAATAAGGGAATTAATGAATACCATAGAGGATTAAAACAACGAATTACTAATACTCAGAAGGCAGCTCATTCAAAGCAATTTGATAACGGAAGAACAGGTCTGAACTTAGTCACAATAAAACTTTAAATATGACACGAAAATGGAAAAATAAAAAACACCAATATACTCAAAAGTAGAATAAAATCCAGGAAAAGAAATGATCGATATGAACTTCATTTAAAGACTAGAAAAAATAGAAAATAAACTATCGATAAAA
The DNA here is from genome assembly GCA_946699065.1 of Loxodes magnus. Classification (NCBI taxonomy): domain Eukaryota; phylum Ciliophora; class Karyorelictea; order Loxodida; family Loxodidae; genus Loxodes; species Loxodes magnus. The sequence continues at coordinate 166,777 of CAMPDV010000519.1, read as the reverse complement.
AGAAAGAAATAAAAAAGAGAAAATAAATTGTGCGATATTGCAAATAAAATAATCATTTATTAAGAAACTGCTCATAATAAAAGAGAACAAACGAATAAGAGCAGAAAAGAACATGAATACAACTTAACAAACTATGGATAACACAAACTGGGATTTATTAATAAAAACTCTTCGCAAGACCACTTGGAAGTCTATAGTGGTAATCTCCCACTTTCAAAAAAGGTCAAAGAACACACCCACGTTTAAAAAATGTCCGTAGGAACTGGTCGAAATTCCAGGAAATGCTAAACCTTAATAACTTTAAGTATATTATTATTATTATTATTTAAATCTAATGAGGATAAATGAGATTATATTTAAAGATGTGTGCAAGCAAAAAACAATAACAATGCTATACTGACAAATAAAATATTATTTTGTAAGAAATGAAAAAAAGCCAAATAAATTTAAATAGCAAATAATAGCTAAGATTTTTAAAGAAAAACCTTTAAATTAAATGTAAAATTTTAAAGAAAATTTATCATAAACAATATTTCATAAACATAGGCATGAAGTTCATTAGAGTAAATAGATTTAAAATCACATCACTAAAATTTAAATAATCAAGATGAATTAAATAAAAAAAGCAGAGAGTTAGAAATAATGCGAAGCTATTTAAAAAATTAAATACTGCAAAAAGGGATTAAACTAAGTCAAATTTAAAGCTTTAGAAAATAATAATGAAAGCCTTAAAATATTGAAATCCCTTTTAATTAAATTTTTTATTATATATATTATTATAAATAAATAGGGAGGAGCAATCCTCCAACTGAAAATGACTTAAACTCTGGTACCAGTAAATACCCCATAGGTGAAGAACCAGTCAAGAGAAGAGAAGACGGGATCAAAGAGGCATCAAGTAGCATTGATGGTGAAAGATGCCAGATTCTAAGGTCTCTTAGGGTAGCATTCCGATGGCGGCCGTATAGAAGACAAAACTCACAAGAAAATGCTAGCAATGTGAAATAATTAAAAAAGAAATTTTTTAACTTTAAAAATTTTTATTAAAGAGCTGCGCACCATTTAGGTACGTGCTCTATAATCTCATTTATTTATTTTTATTTATAATTCGAAAACTTTATTTTACTATCGGAAAAAACTTCTAATGAAGCTGAAGTATGGGTTATTAATAACTTAATTATAAGCTAAATCAATATAATTCAAATACAAAATTAAATTTTTTGCGTTCTTTTAGTATTTCGATTTCTTTCCTGCCAACCTCTATATCGCTCTATAAGCTAAATGCAAAAGTCCGAAAAATTATACAGTTCTCCTCCTTTCCATGCATATTGCCCTTTAATTCTTCTTTGACCTAGGTGCTAGATATTTTTTATCATAAATTTTTCCGAATTTGCTATATTACAGTCTTTCTCTTTCTCTTAAAGTTTAGTTTTTATTGTCTCTTCTTTTTGCTTTCCAACAACTTCTACTAGTTTCAACATTCTTACTTGATACTGAGATATTTCTAGCACTTTTCCCACAGATACTTTTGAAAGTTGCAATAATAGTATCTTCTTACTTGTCATTTAGGTAGAAATCTTGAGTTGTTTTCACCTTCAATTATTATTGGATCATAAATTTATTCTTTTAGTTCCATTTAACCTGCAATTTGTACTTATTTTTTTCTATTTTTTCTAACTTTTTTATTATTTCTTTCTGGTTCTATTGCTAGTTTTGAGATTAACTGCTCTAGTCTACTAGATTCTACCACGGATAAGGGTAGACAAACTCGTAAGAGACAATCTAATTTGCCAGAGGATCCTTATGAACGTTTGACTGAGGAGGCCTGCTAATGATATAGATTAATTCTTATTTGAATCTTATTCAAGAAGACTGGAGCATTTGTTTCAAAATTTGCATGCCAAAAAAATTGCCACTGCTCTATAAGCAAATGAATATATTTATTTCAACTTTCTAAATAGTTTTATTAATTTTTTAAATAAGCAAAGAGAAGTTATTTATGTGTTGAAAATCTTTGAGTTCTAGAAGACTTCATACATTTCATTTATTCTATTTTAAATATACTTAAACTTACTTGTTCAATCAAAACTCGTGAACAAGCTCTTATAGCTTTACTACTCGCTCATCGTCTAAAAAAAATAATAGAACTCATATTTCTCTTTTAATTAGGTTTTAAGCAAAAAATAGAAAAGTAAATTATAAAATTATACAAAGTACTAGGTAAAATAAGCTTCAAAGAGATAGCTTCGTCTCATAATGAAAAAGTAGCTTATTCTTTATTTTATTTATTGTATAAATATTCTATAATCCCATATGATCTAAATATTCTATAATTCTAAGTAAAATTAATAAATTTCTTCATTAATACTAATACAACTTTTTATATACTCTTATAGTTCTCCTTTCTTAAACTTATCTTATAAATACATTTATAAATTATTTGAGGTAATTTATAAAAGCCCTAATCATATTCACTGGTATATCTATTTTTAATTAACATAGAATTTAATAAGTTTATCCCTGATGGTATGGTAATATGATTGTGTTATAGGGTTTAAAAGAAAACAGCCTAATAAGTTGCTGGATACTATTAGATTGATATAATATCTGAATTATTGATCTTCAGTAGTTTCTTGTTCTATTTTAATAATTTTTCTTTATAGATATAAGTTAGAATATCTAAATTTAAAATATTCTAGAAGCTTATTAAAGGCTTTATTAATTTGGCATATTTTAATTAAATGGGTATAGATTGCTATATGGTAGTACGATTCATTTATATAGCACTAGAAATAAATACCTTAAAATAAAAGATTCTTTCTCTAGAAGCTTTTAAAAGCTTTATTTAACTTTTTAAAATATCTGGTTTTATTTCAATTATGATTTCACTTGGCAATCAAACTTCAATAATGATTATATTCGAATGCATCAAATTTTAAATTTAAAAAACTTAATTTTTAAATTTTAGAAAAGAGACTTGCAAAATCTAATCTACTAATAGTCTAATAAGGTTTAATTTGATGAGACTGATAAAAAATTGAAATAAAGAATAGATAAAAAAATTAAACGACCTAATAAAATACCGCATTACATGAAAGCAGTTCTCTGCAAAACCTCTTTACTTCATATTCGTTCATCCAAAATTAAGCTAGCACTGCTTAATTATTTAAAAACACTAAATTTATACCTAAATTATAATACTCATACTTCAGATAAATAAGAGCTAGGTTTATGCATACTTAAGTCAAAGTTAGCTTTATATATATATCAATTATATAAATAAAAGCTAATTAAAAAAATTCTAATACTTTCACTTTTATTTAATTTAATTAAGACATCTATTTATAAAGCAAGACAAGATAAACTTACATCTATATGAATTTGTTTAAAAAAGAAATATCATTTTATTCAAAACTTAGCTGAGTAGCGAAATAAAACAAATCTTAATAGTAAAAAAGTGTTAATATTCATTTAGAGTAAAAGAATAAAAAATATTTCTAGTTTATACTTTTCTTTCCTTAGATTTTAGATAGTAAACTTTATCAATCCATTTTCGACTATCAAAATATTTCCCCCTTTTCCTACAAAACTAGTCTAATTAAATTATTGAAATAAAATTTTATAAGCTCCACTGTTATATCTTTGAATATTTTCTTTGATTATATCGAAATGTATTAATATAAGTGGGTTATAAATATAGATATATTTAGATGCTTATATGTGTTTTTTCTCAGTGAAAATTTTAAAAGTATTGCTTAATAAAAATATATTAGCATATTATTACTTATTCTTTAGCATTATCTATAAGCAGACTAAGCATTTATTAAGAAAAATCTTTTAACAAATATAAAATAAAGCCTACCTATCTTTACTAGAATTCATAAGAGTTATATTCAATCTGTCTTATTGTTCAAATAAGCCTAAAGTTCACATAATTTGTAGGTTTATAAAAAAAATGAAAATGCTATTTCATTTTCCTTAATATATTACCAATTTTTAAATCCTAGTGATCCTATTAATTTTGTTTCCTGTTGGAGTTTTGTGGTAAAAATAATTTAACATGTAAATCTTTTTCCACAACTATCCAAGCTATTTAAAGAAAAATTGGTTAGATATTGTTTAATCTCCCTACTGTTTATCAATACCTTACTTAAAATTAGATTTAATAAGTAAATCTTTGAATATCTTCTATTTTCTTAATAAATTCAGAAAATCTATCAATCCAAACATGATGATAATTATGATGTCGTTATCGATTAATATAATACTAAGTGAAAGATATTGAGGATAGAGATTATATAAGTTTCTTTTGTTTCATATAGTCTAATAAAACAAATAACTTATCCAAATGTTTCCTTAAACTTAAGTTTCTTACTGAAACTTTAGAAAAAAAATTTAAAGAGATTTTGGATTTTAATGCTCATAAATAAGTTTAATTATTATAAAAATTATAAATAAAACTTGAGATTGAACACTATTAAGCTATAGAGTATATTACCTTGATGAATACTTATTTTAACTTAGTATAAAAATAGAGTTTAAAAAAATGTAGTTATATCATTCTTGACTTAACTCCTCTCCTGGTAGCTATTGTTCTAATTGTTAGATGAGCTATTTCATTTAGGCTAGAGTTTAATGGACATTTGAATTTTCATTTTTGTTTTACTAATTTATCTATTTTTGCTAGTTAGTAATTTTTAGTTCTAAATCGTTTAGTTTTTTCATTATTTGCTTAGAAAATTTTTAGTTTTGACTTATCAAAACTTGTACTTTGCCTTCCCAGTTATTAGATATCTCTCTTTCATCATATAGAGAGCAGCACTTAATAAACTGCTTATCATTTTTATTCCTATTATAAATCATAAAATTTTCCGCCTCTATTATCAAATCTAGCATTGCATCCGCATCTTAAACGGCTTATTCACTTTGAACCCTATCAAAAGTATCTGATATAATGGCTATAAGTAGATTTAGCATAACAATAAGGTTTACTAGAGATGCCATTGTGAATATGATCCATTAGTAAGACTTTATTTCATCGCTATCCAAACTTCCAATTGACTACAATGCTGCTGCTAAGAAGTTTTACTCGAAATCTCCAGAATATAATGTAGCCTAATAGAAGAAAGAAAAGGCTATAACTGTGTAAATCATAAGTCCTAAAAATGCATTCATGTCAATTATTACCTCAAATATGAGTTGAGTCAAGTGACGCGTTTTTTTGAAAATTCTAAAGTAGGTTAGACCTCTTGTCCATATCAGAATTAAAACAGTAACATACAACTCTTTTATTCTTATTTATTCCTAGAGATTTAGAATGTCTACAATGCATATAAAAAGCGTTCCTACGTAAATAGTAATATCTACTATATTTCAATTAGATTTTCACCAACTTTTAAATCCGATAAATTAAATTTGAAGAATTTCAATCGAAGTCATTAATATGCAAAAGGTTGAGCAAAATAAATATAATCAATAAGCCTTTTCAAATACTCCAATCAAACTAAAGGTGATTATCAAAAGGAAATAAATGAAAGATATTATGCAGAGAATAGGAAAAACTTAGATATATTTCAATTCTAGGTATTTCTATATTATTTTTGTGGTTAAAACTTCTTTTATTACACAATTTTAGAGGTTATTATCAAAATCTATGCTTTCCTAGCTTCCTGCTTCTTTAGGAAATTAAAATCTAGAGTAATAATATCTAACTGGGTTTTCTTCTAAATTTGCATTACTTTCGAAATCACTTGCACATATTTTATTATCTTTTGAAAACTAAGCTTAATCATTCTCTATTTTCTTACTTGCTTCCAAACCTTCAGTTTATAGTACGAAAGCTTACTCAAAAAATAGTGCAATTCTATCAGATGCAATTTTAAAAATATCATCTAATTCGTCTTCTAAGCATTTATAGAACTCCTTCTTTTGTTCTTCATCGTTTTAGTTTAAAAAATGATCAAAAATTAAATTTGCACAATCTATTTTTTTCGTCTTACTGCAGACTCACAACGCAGACTTTCCCTCTGGATGTTTGATAAATGGAGCTCCTAATTTCAATATTTTTTTCAAAAGTTAAGCATCATTATCATAGCAAAGAATATGCATATAGTTCCATAAAATAGGTGTGACTATAGGTTTAATAAACAGTTCAGGTTGTTAAATACATTTCCTTCTAAAGTTGTTATACTGGTTTTGCGAAATTCCACATGAATCTTAAATTCAGCTAATACGATTGTCTTTACATAAAGGAGACATTACTCTTACTAAGTTGCCTTATTTGTCTTAAAGTCACCAATAGTCATTTTATATAGCAAGTTTTTTCAAATTGTCTAATGGGATTTATACTTCAAAACTATATCCATACTCTAGATGTACAATACTTATAACAGGATCTTGATGTGTTACTATTATGAAAGTATTATTATTTATTAAATTTAAGGGATCTTTTCTTATTTTAATTTTTATTCGATTTAATTCTTTTTCTTCAGAATTTAGTATCAATAGACTTCCGTCTGTGCAAGCAACTAGTCATTTAGGATATTTCAGTTCGATAACTGCTGCGATTTCTAAACTTTTATCAAAGTTTGACATATATATAATGCTTTCCTGGCCAATATGCGTATAGTTTTTTATCTTATTTGCATCAGTAATATGAATTTCTTTATTTCACTAATCGACTAAAATCATATAAGTATCTTCCTAATAATCTTGATGAGCTTCTTTGCTTATTGTAAGTGAAGCTAAACTAGAAATTTTAAGTGAAGCTTAATTAGGTTCTTTATCAATTTGCATAAAATTCATTTTCTCATTGGAAATGAAAACAAAAATTTCATCATTTATTTTTGAAGCATATGTAATAGGCTAAAAGATATCGTATTTGAACTTTTACTGTAATTAATTATTCGTTAAATCGTATTGATAAATTGTTTAGTTATCATAAGTAAAAATGACTTCCTTATTAGCGGATATGAAGCTTGTTCTTTATTATAAATAATCTATTTTTTCTATTTAATTGCCTTTACATTTGTAAATACTAGTTTCATCTTTAGTAGATATTAAAATCTAGTCATTTATTACATCGAAATCAATAACTTTTTACGAAAAAGCATTTAAGATTTGTAGTCTGTCGCTTAGTTAGATCATATTAACTTAATTTCATAAATTATTGGAAATTAAAAAAACTTTATCTTATACAGTGTAGTTAGTTTAATTTTCTAAATTAATACTATCAACAAGTGCTAAGTCTTTAATATTGTATAGCGACATATTTTGATTGGATATGAAGGTGAAATAATCTTGAGAGATTAGAATTTCACGGTAATCATTCTATATGATTTCTTAAGGATTTTCCTATTTTTAGTAAAAGTAAATCTAAAATACTTTTTATTAGTTTCCCAGGCAAATTTCATCTAAGTAGCTATAGTCAGTTGCTACTATGGCAAAATTTTATTTATTTTTACTTGTTATCTCTTTGGTGAAAATATTAAGTAAGTGAATTGCCGTGTCTTCTTATAAAGCAAGAGTCCTATTACTCATAGATAAATTTTTTACATTTTTATCTTTAAGAGGAAGAGGAGAGTATTTATCTGTTTAGGTATATGGATATTGAGATAGATAAATTTGGCCTGATTAATCTAGAATCCATAATTCGTTCAAATTATGAGCTATATTTATAATTTCGTTTTCAAATAGAGGTGGATTAGATATTTCTAAAGTGGCCAGATCTATTACTTATAATTATTACCCATCGAAAGTAAAAGCGTGATCTCCTTGACTTAAATATCAATTCTAAATATCTCCTTTTGTTCTTCCATATATTTTGTTTTCCTTTATGTTATAACTCAAAACATCTTGCTGCATTTAGACTATAATTCAATCATATCCTACTTTAACTTATTCTATTTATTTTTCTTTTTTCAAATCTCCTCAAAAGTTAAGCTTTTTAATTATTTCCTAAGGTTCCAACTAAAATAAATTTTTTTCAACTTAAACTTATTTTTCTTCGTCAAGAGTCTTCCTTACTTTTAAAATCAAAGGATCCTCAAGTTATGACATTTATTATAAAATGAAACTAGGGTTTATAAACTGTAAAAAGCTATTCGTTATGAAAACCCCCTTTAAGAAAAAAGTTTAACAAGTGATTAAAGGATAAACTTAATTACTAAACAGGTAAATAAATCACTAGCATACTAGTTCTTAATCTCTTTAAAGAGCATAAAGTTAGCTATTCTTAAACTTTAAATCTCCTTATAATAAACTTTTAAAATTATATTTAATCCAAAGAAATTAATTTTCCAGTGATAAGCATTAAAGTCTAAACATTTTTAAAGGAAAAAGCTAACCAGGTTGAAGAATAAAAAGAGATAAATTATTAAATTAAGAGATTATAGTTTCTATTTAGAATCAGAGATACTGTAAAAATATAAGGTTAAGGTAAACGAAAATTCTTGAATGCTGGAACAGCAATAAAATTTGAATGAATTGTATTTTTGACTTGGTGTAAAACTTTGCTTTATTCATTTTTTTATTTCGATTTATAACTTTAAAGATAAAACTTTATCTGCATCATATCATAATCACTTAAATATTATTATCTAAGATACAGTCTAAGTTATTTAACCTTAAAAACTAAAATTAAAGCTAAGAAAAGCAGCTAGTCTACTTTACTAAAGCTTCAATAAGCTAAGCTATAGTAATTTAGCAGGGAATAAAACCCTAGTAAATCCTATAATTAGCTGGGAAAATTATACACTTTGTAAAATCTAACTAGATCTAAATAGTAATTAATTATAGAGGATATTTAATATTCATAATATTTCTTATATTTTAGTCATATCTATTATATACCATTTCTTAATGAGGATCTATTGTTTTTTATTTTCCTTTGTATTTTGATTTACATTGCTTGAATAAGCTAAAATTTATTTAAAGGCATAAAATTCTTAATATTTGGTCTTACTTTAAAGTTATAGAAGCCTTTTAACTTTTAATCATACATAGATTTAGCATTCTATTAACTTCATTCAGATATAAGCTAGTATAATACTGGTATATTTTTCTATCTCTAATCTAAATTCAATTTAAAGATTAAAATATATAGACATAGTAGAATTACAAGATAAGATTAGATCAATAAAAAGTATTATAATTTATCCTATACAAAGAGTTAACCCTTATTAATTACACTAGCTAATATTTATTCATTATTATAGTTCTTATGTTTAGCGTATAAAAAGCTAAGAGAAAATTGCTCTGTTTATTAACTTAAGCTTATGGAAATAAACATTCGAGCATTCGAAATAATTTCTAGAGTTAAAGGAGAGTTTAAAGTATTTAAGAAAAGAGGAAATTTAATAGCGGCTAAGAATATTTTAGAAGTTAGGCTTATTTATCAAAGAGAAATAAAATTTAAATTTAGATGAGATTTATGATTATATTGAGTAATAAAGCATAAAAGCAATATTTCATAGTCAAAGCAATACAAGGAAATTAAAGAAAAACGTGTATAGTTAACTACAAATCTAGAGATTGAGTTAGGAAGATAAAGCTCAATGATACAGAAAGTTTGTCTATCTACTAAAGTTAATAGATCAAATAAAAAATAATAATAGTTAGAACTATAAAATTCTTTAATTATAAATATATTACCTGGAGAAAGACTTATACATGTATCAATGGAACTAATTATATGATGAAAACATTTATCTAAAATCTTACTAAATTTGCACAAGAGCATAAGAAGAAAACTTAATGCTTATAATTTTATATTCTAGTAGTTGAAGAATTATTTTAAATAAGGGATAAAGTTAAGACAATTAAAAAAATGTTATGAAATAAAAGTCTTAGAATTTAATTTATCATGACTAAAAGAATCAATAATTTAATGGCATCGAAATATTAAGAAAAATAAAGAGATATAATTATTGAATTAAACTTTGAGCCAATGATTTATTCACATGCTAAATGAAAGAAAATAATTTTAAATAAGAAAGATAAATTTTTTGATTCTTAACTTATATAACACCAAAGTAGAATACTCTCGTTAAAAAATTAGAATATAATACATACTTTCAAAGAATAATGATTTTGATAATAATAAAAATAATTAAAACTTCTTCTTAAATAACTATTTTAATTATAAAGCATAATCTAATAACTAAATTTAAATAAGAATAAGAAAATAATTAGACTTTTAGCACAGCTATATTAATTTTTAAAATAGTCATTTGGCAAAAAATTTATTAAATTTAGTAAATTTTTTAAAGTAGTTAAACGAATCTGAAGTAAGCGAAATTATTTTAATCTAATATCCGCTTTCTCTTTTTTAGAATTAATAAAAGTTATTTATAAATCATATTTTTAATTTCTTTTTTTAATAAATTTATATAGGTGTTAGATTTAAAAAGCTTTCATTAATTAAGAAATTTATTAGAAAGAAAAAGCGAGATAAAATACTTAATTTTTAGACTGCTTATTAGAAAAGTTAATTAAACAATAATAGAAACAATTTTAATTTCAATGCATCTCTTAAACTATCTACTATTTTAAGCTTTAGAGGGTATATTTTAGAAAGATAAAATTCTTTAGTTTTCAGCTTAAAAAGATTTCGTTCTAAACAAATTTGAGAAATTGATTAAGCAAATATTTTCTTTATTACTAATAGATTTATCTTTAGCTTAATTTTTTATTTTATTAGATTCAGACAAAATAATTTTAGAGTTACTTTCAATCATGAAAATACATTGAGTAATTAATCTATAGAGAAGGAAATAGATCAATAACTCTATTCTACTTAATTTTAAGTTAAGCTACTTTAAAGAGGATAAAAAAGGAATAAAGTTCTATTTTTTTTCTTGTTAGGGTTACTTTCAGCATTCTTTTTAATTTTAAATTAATATAAATTTTCATATCCTCTTAGATTAAAAAAAATTGATTTAGCTTTTTGCTTTAAAATAAAAAAAGCATTATTAAGAAATAATGTCTAGATTTATCTAAATAGTGATTTAACTTAAAACTAAATTTTTTTCTTCAGCTTGATTAAAATTTTCTTCTTTTTCCTTTTTATTTTTTAATCTCTTTAATTACTTTTCCTCTAAAATTTTTTCTAGTTCTTATGTTTATACTTATATTAAGCAAAAGCATATATTTGGAGATTATTAACCAAAATGTAGTTGTACTTTAAATTAATTTAGATAAAATGATTTATATCAAATCTTATGCTTCGTAGCTAGATTTTTAAGAAGGCTGAAATTGAATTATTTAGATATTTTTCTCATTACAAGAGATTCTACTTTAAGTACATTGGTAATAGTGTTTAAAATTAAAGTTTTTAGTCTTTATTTTAAGTGAAATAATAAAAATTTATTTGAAAGCATTTTTTTGCTTTGAAATGCAGAACTAAGATTTCTTAAGTTCAAATATTAGATGGATTTATATTCATGATTAGTAGTTTCCTTTAAAGAGGAAATCCTGCTGCTTTTATTAACGATTTAATTCTAAGTTTTTAAATTAAATAAGATTTATTTTCAAACTACTACTATTATTCCTACTAAGTCATTTTTCATTATTAATTCTCTTTAATGTAATTTTTTAGAGTGTATAGCTTATCATGTAGTATCTTAAGTTTATCTATTGATACGAGATTTCTTCTCTATTGTTTTTCTAATAATTTTGACTTATTCAAAGTAATTTATTTTTTTCATTGCTTGTTTCGTAAATATTCTAGCTCTTATTATCGAACTTTTAGCCCAAATTTTAAATGAATATTACAAAATATTATTATCATAAAGTATACTGCTTTAGCAAAAATTTCATTTTTTCTGTTATAAAACATAAACAATTCACCTTCCTCCTTGATTCTTTCATAGCGTTACCTTGCATCTTCATTCTTAATTAATTTTAACTTTATCCATCTAAAATCTGCATAATTTTGTCTTGCTTAAATGTTCTTCAGAATTTGTACTTTTTCGTAAATCTATTAGACTCATACAAAAGTAAACTATTATCTTTCTTCTGGTTCCAATCTAACTTTCTTAAATAAATTACCAAAAATAAACTATTTAAAAACTGAGCGTAATTATAGAGATTAATTAAAAATTAGATTTCTTTTGCATAAACTTGTATTTGGATATTCCAGAATCATAGAAAAAGATAAATCTACATTAATTTACTATCAATAGATCATCCAAATTTAAAAAATTAAACTAAGTAAAGCAAACTTGACTAATTATGCAATATGCTATGATTATATCTCTACTAATACAGAAAATATAATAGTTCCAGTCTTAAATAAATAAATAAATAAATAAATTTGATTATAGAGCGCGTAGCACCTCGTTGGTGCGCAGCTCTTTAATAAATGTTTCAATACATGTCTATTTCTTCAAGTAAGCCTTCAGGTAATAAAAATTCTTCTCTTATTAGTTCCATATCTTCATCATTTTCTTCTTCATTATCTCTTGTTCTTCTGTCTTCTATCTATCTACGTTTTATTGATTCTTTGTTACAAGCGTCCATTATTTTTTTACATACTTTGCTAATTTTCGTTTCTAATTCTTTTCTTCTTAATCAAGCTTTTATAAACTCATAAAAATTATCCTTTTCCTGCTCTATAATCTTTTCCTATTTCTTTTTTTCATTCAATTTTCTTTTCTAAGTATCCTTTTTTTCTTTTTTCTAATATGTTTTTGATATAATCTTTTATTATCAAATCAGTTTTATCTCTTTTTTACTCTTCTTAGGTTCTAATGAATTTTTCGAATTTTGCCGTACCTCATATTATATCAAATAGTTCCATTCCTTGTCTCTCTACTCCTATTGTTCTTAACTTTCTAATACATATTTATCTACTTTCTTTGTATTCTGAGCATTTTTCTATGATATGCCTTTCGTTTTCTCTTGCATCATTACAGAAAGGGCAATTGCTTGTTGCAACTAGGTGTCTTTCTTTTAAACAATCCTGGCTCCCATTACATCTCGTTATTATTCTAAATATGTAGCATATTTCTTATTTTCTATTTTTATTGTATCTCAGGTAGTTGGGTGGTCCTACTACATATTCATCAAATCATGTTTTTCTATACTGTAGAGTTGTTATCATTTACTCCATTCTTTCTCTATCTTCTACGTATACTCTATGTTCTCAAATTGCACGATTAATGCTTTTCTTCCCTTTTTGATTATTATTACCATCATCTATAAATATATTTTTGTTAATAAATAAGCATTTTCTTTAGTATATCATACTAAAATTATAATAATCTAGTGTAAAACTTGCTATATAATTTGAAGGATATCAATTATCTGTTTTTAGATAAATGAGTTGGATATTTTTATTGCTTTTATCATTTAAAATTAAAGAATTATAACCTAAAGTGTATTTTGATTTCTTTAATTGCTAGAACTGCTAACTTCACTTAATATATTATTGATTGCCTTTTAATATGTAATTTTTATCTCTTACATTCTTTCACTCTTATTTCCCTTTGCTCTTTCTCTTTTTTAAGATTTCTTTATTTCTACTTCTGAAATCTAGAATTTTAACTTGCTATAAAATAATTTTATATTAGATCTAAAAATACTTTTAGAACTAGGAATTGTATTTAGATAAACTTAATTATATAGTATAAGATTATTTATGTCTAATTTCACAATTTTCGATATATTAACTCTCTTAAAGTAAACTATGCTTGTCTATTAGTATAAATTCGTAAATTCCAAACCCCCATACTATAATAAAAGATTGATGATGGAATAATGGAAACCTTAAAGATCCTTACGAAATTTAAGAATTTGGTTCTAAGTTATGAGTTCTGATATTTCCTATAAATTATATTATTTTTAATTTGTGCATTGTTTGAGCATTTTTATTTTAATTAAGAAGTTATTGAGTATAACTAATATCATTTTTAATTCTATTTTGATCAAATATTTCTAGTTAAAATTTATATCTGCAATTATATTTTTATCTTTTAATTAAAAGATTTGAATTTCTCCTTTTAAAGTAAGCATTATATTTTTACAGTAGCAAATTTAAGGAATTTGAATTAAAATATATTCCTTATAGAGTAAAATTTATTTATTTATTAAGCTAAAATTGTTTTATTTATTCTGATCGAAAGCTCAGCACCTTGCTCAGACATAACTTCTTATACTGTCTTTAAGTACTAACGGTTATTGGTGGTGTGTGCGGGAATAGGCAGTTGATATTTGGATATCTGCAGTCAGGGAGCTGTATCGCTATGGACTGCCTATCGTCAAGCCCTTACCGATGGTAAACCGGATAATTCAATTTGACTTTGAATCAGATTGCTGCCTTCATGCTAATGTCCTGTATCTTGATGTAGACGAAATACTACTACAGAAGCCGCCAAATTTAAATAATTTATATTTATTAATTATAATAGAATACATCATTTGCTGCTTTAATTTGAAGTTTGCTTTAGTCATCAATTATTTACTTTCTCAACTCTAAAGTCAATTTCTGTTTTATTTTAAACTTCTTTATCATTATTATCATTATAAACTAAAAGTAAAAAAAAAGTTCTGCCTCCACTGGGATCTCAACCAGGTACGTGCTGCCATTTTGGTTTCGTGGATGGATACCACGACCATTTTTTCCTTGTGGATGGTGTCCACGTTTCGTGCTCTGGTTTTGCAAAGATTCTTCTTTTAAGAACTCCTTACTAGTTTATGTAAAGTCAGTTGATTTCATTCCATCTTTTGTTTTCTTCTTTTTTTATAAGGATTTTTCATTCCCCGCAAGATTTTAGTAAATGCCACTTCGATTTGCAATAAAAGCAAGTTTACTCTTTTCTTTTTGGAAGAATTTTTTTCTCTAGGACTCCAATTCGTTTTAATATTTGATAGTTTAGACCTTCTTCATTGTTCATGCGATTTTGTTAAAATTTATGTGATTGATCTTCGATTATCATTCTATTTGATGTCTTAAAGCTTTGTTACGATTATAAATACAATTCTTGTTTACTTACTACTTTTTTTTCTGTTAGTTAATTTTTAATATTATTATTTCGTTATTTAAATCTTCAATTTCATTCATAAAATTGCAAATTCTCTCTCCTTAATTGAATATAATTTCGTCAAAGTCAGATATTCTTTTATTTAGTTGCTAATATTGTTCCATTGTTATTAATACTGTTTTAGTTTAGTTATCTTCCTTCTCTAGAATACCCGCCATGATCTTACCTTGGGAGGAAGAGCTGGGTTCGTTCAATTTTTCTTATTGTCTAATAGTCTTAGCTGCTTTCTTTCTAATCTTTCTGGCTTAGTTCTTAGACATTCTTATTGACTACTCCATTTTTTCTTTAATACTTTTGAAACTTCTTTATATTAGCTATTTTATTATAATATAATAAAACTGAAAATTACTAGTTAAAAATCTTTTTTCAAAAGGATTCATCTTAGTAAGTTACGATTAATAAAAAATGCTTTAAGAACTCTAAGTCATGCAATTAGAAAATTTTAAACTTTCAAGAACTGTACAAGAACTCGAAAGAAAAATTGAAAATTATCAGGTTAGAATAATTAGAAAAAAATTTAACCAATTCGCAGGCTTAACTGAAAGCATATTTATGCAAAAAGTGTAGATGAATGATACGATGGAAGTAGAGCAACAACTACAACAAATTAAATTCTTTATTGGATAATAATAAGATGCTGATACTACAAGCAACCAGGGCACAAAGTTAGAAGTTGCTTCCAATTCTAATAAAAATAGTAGAAAATAGTAGAAAAATAATGGAAAAATATTTTCAGGATTTATTGCAATCAAGAAGGTAAACTCTACAGGAAAAAATATTCTAGCTAAGCAAAGAAGCTCCAAACATATAGCATGCAATTGATGAATTTAATAAGAAATGAATGGGAATCGATCTATCAGAAAATCTCAGAAAAAAAATTAAAAATCCTTAGGACGTATGATAAACAAAATCCAAGCAAACATGAAGTTTCTTTTATTTAACATTAAACTTTTGATTTTTTGAAACCAAATAAAGATGAAATCACAAAAATTAATTCTTTCTTTCATTCAATTTAAAAAATAGGAGGAACAATCCTCCATCTGATATTGCCTTAAAATCTGTTGCCAGGATATACCAATGGGTAAGAACCGAAAAATAATCTTGGTAGAAATCAATAGAATTAAGACTGAAGAGCATCAAATAACATTAATGATGAAAGATACCGATATTAAGGCCTCTTAGGCAGCATTCTGATCATGACCCTATAGAAGATAAAATTCACAAAGGAGTGCTACTGTGGGAAATTTCATCAAAGAATTGTTTTTAACTTTAAAAATCCTTATTAAAAAGTTGTGCGCTATTGAATTGCTACGCGCTCATTAATCTTATTTATTTATTCCATTTGACGTTGTAAGTTTTATATTACTCTGCTTGCTTAATTTCTGACTTTTTTCATTTATTATTCAAACATAAAAATTGAAAAAAACAAAGTAAATAAATTTTACACATAAAAGTAAGAAAATTTTAGGAATCGATTAGTTCCTTCTAAAGCAAGACCATTAAATGAAGCATTAATAATAGATAATTATGTTTATGATAGATATATCGAAAGTATATACAATGCTTAAAATTTACTAGTTATTATTATGTAACTTTTAGATAATTTATTTTATATTAATTTGAAAACTTATAGGATATATAGAGATCATTTAGTATCTAAGAATAAGCTTAATATCTTAAAAAAGTTCAAAGAGAAGTTATGATAATTGACATAAAGGTATATAAAACTATTTTTTTCATTATTTCTTTTTAAAGTTAGTGTGTAAATCAGTACTTCCTAGAAGATTCTAAAAAGATTTAAAGCAAAAGAAACAATAAAGTCTCTTATATATATAAAGATTTAAAAATAAAATTAGTTTATTTGTATATTAGATATACCTTTTAAATAGACATTCTTATACTATAAGAAAAATTAAAAGTGATAAAAGTAGCTAATGCAGTGAAAATATACAGTATGAATAAAAAATAAGCCTATTAGTCAACCTAATTTTCAGAAAAGTAATGGAATCTTAATAAAGCAACTTATTTATAATTTTATAAAAGATCATAGTAGAACCAAAAAATAAAAGAAAAAAGATTTAAGAATTAAATTATATTATATAAAATGGATGTCGGCCGCGTCAGTCAAACTAGTAGGTAATCTGATGCAGTGTATACTGCATTGCGAGTAATCTCGCACTTGATGCCACCACGGGGAAGGGTGGATAAGCTCTGTTGCGACGTACCTAACTTGCCCCGAGGGTTCTCTCTAGCAGTATGAAAGTTTGACTGACGGGCCTTCTAATTACCAACTTAATAACTATCTCTTATTTGGACCTTATTCAAGAAGACTGAAGCATTTGACTCAAAATTTTAGAATAATTTTTAATAGGAAGATTCCCCATTTTGAGAAGCTGACATAACTCATCGGACCTCTAGAATTTAACAAGTATCATGAGAACATTTTTAAATATTAAATATTAATATTGAAAGAGCTGCGCGCCATCGAGGTGCTACGCGCTCTATAATAATGTTTACTTATTTATTTAACTGTCTTTCTTTTTAATTGTTCTACTAATATTATCATCATTGAATTAGTTAAAGGCCTTTTAACCTAGATTAAAAAATTAAAGTATAGTAAATGGAGAGAAAAAATCAATTTTTTTATAAAGATATTCGAAGAAATTTATTTGTGAAATTAATAAGGAAAGTTAAATAAATTTGATAGGTTAAATCGTAATTTATTTATCTATATTATCAGGTTAAGTTAATATAAAAAAATGATGTTTAAAATTTAAAATTACTAAAAATCTAGGAAATGTGATTGAAAAACATCAAAAAAGTATTGAAAAGTGGTTAAAATATGCAAGGATAATTCATAACTAGAAGAAATAAAGAAAAAGTCTCTGAGAGTCTTTATTTCGTTTCAAGGCAAATTACTAAAAGAAATTAGTTAGCAATTCAATAATTAACTAGTAAATAAATTTGAATATTAGTACTATGACAAAAAATTTCTCAAAAAGCAAGATGAGCTGATCTATAATCTTTTAATTAGAAGAAAATTAATTATGCATAATGGACTTCTGAATATATAAGCTGCTACTCGTGGAAACAACTTTTTCAAAATAATTTAATAACACAATGCAACATTAAGTTAATCTTATTCCATTTAAATGTGGGATAAATATGGAATTAACTAAGAATTATATAAATTAAAAAAGATGCTAGAAAAATTGTGAAATAAATATGTTAAAGTTAAAATACTTTATTAGTAATTTAGTAGTTAGCAATCTAAAATATTCTTTCAGTTTTTCTTTATTATTTTGGTAAAAAATCTTACTAAGCTTAGATATGCAGTGAAGTACTGTATTAATGCACTATCCTACAATATTCTGAAAACTTATTTAATTTATAGTAGCAATCATAATTATTCTTAATCCAAGGATTAAATTGAATTATCGAATTTTTTCTATAGATCTTCTCCCTTTACGTTGAATATACCCTAAATAGTTTTAAATACTTTTTTCTAAAATTACATTTAATTTGTGATGCTGCTTTCATGACTGGCTAGTTGCGAACGTAAACATTTATTTTTTAGTCTTTATCCTGTATCCCTTATATAACTTAAATTTAATAATTGATTTTAAATTTAGCATACTAATTATTTTAAATTAAGCTTTATTTTTATTTCCATAGGATCTGATTGATTCTGTTAAAAAGAAAATGATATAATCTGAATTTATTGTTAAATTCAAGTTGTTCCATAATCCAATTTTAGCTCATCTCATGTATATTAGTATTATTTTCAATTAGAGTAACTATTACTTTTTTCAATTTTCTACTTTCACTGTTGGATATCTATTTCAAATAATAATTCCTTCAAAGCGTTAGACAATTCCTTAATTTAAGTTCCTAAATAACTTATTTTAAATTTAAGATTTCCAAGTTATTCACTTTCACCGAGCCATTCTTTCATCTAACTTCTTCCATTATATAAGCTTTGCATTTTTATTTTAAGTAGACTTTTATATTTTAATATCTAGCTATAAGTTCTGATATTTCTAGAAGCTTTTTATATTAATTTAGAATAATAGCTTTCTTAATACAATAGAAAGCTATATAGTATTTATTTAAATAAGTGAGATAAATCACTACAGATAGATAAAATATAAAATACCATATACTAGTAAATTAAAAAGTCAATAGCAATAAAAGTTATTACTATCTACATATTGCTAATGCTACTAGAGGGAATCAAGCTAGCTTAAATTAGACAAATACTATTTATTTATAATAATACCTTTAAAAATATTCTAATCAGGAAAATACTTTAAAGATAGTAATTTAGGTATGTATAAATAGAAGTTTAAACGAGTAAGTCAAATAAGGTAAATTTTGGAGGAGCAATAAATTAAAATAATAAGTTGTTTTGTTATTTAAATAGTCTAAAATAATAAATATTAGATAAGTATTATTAAATTAAAAGATCATAGACATTTATCAGTTATAGCACAATCATAATAAATTATTATAAATTTAGTTGGAAGATAAAGATCAAAAATAAATTAAATAATTGCGCTAAATTAAATTTTATAAGGAGAATATGAGTAAAGAGTGCTTATTTATTATATTTATAGAGGCTTATCAAAATGCTTGGACTAATAATAAAGTGAATCGAATTTAAGATACTCTAAAAATTCAAAATTCTTAAATCTAAATTTTTGGTTTTCCTTCTAGTGGTTTATTTTCTCTATTAGTTTTGCTTAAAATATTTATTTAAGTTTTCTATGAAGCTAGTAGCTTAATTGAATAAACAAGCTGATAATTTGCTTTAAAAAATATTAATTTTCTTAATATCTTACACAGCAAAATTATTTTTGGTTAAATCATAATTATTGGATAAATATTAAATAATATAGCTTCATAAATTGTTTACTTAGGAATCAATTTATAAGGATAGTAACTAAATATAGTTCTAGTTTTTAAGAAATTTGCACATTTTCATCATCTTATTCTATTTACTTTTTACTTCAATGCTCCGTTCTTCACATTTAATTTCCTTATATACAGCTTAATCCAGGCATCTTATAGTTAAGTTATTAAACAATTTAGATGAAATTCAATCATTATGAAAATGTTGATAAATAACTAAGAAAAATGTAATTTCCTGAATATATGTATTAGTAGAACCAAATGAGTGTGGCTAACTAAGTTAAACTATTAAAGAAACTTGGAATAAAAATCTTTTTTATTAATACAAGAAAACGCTCTACTTGATACTAATGAAATCAATATTTTATGACTTCAGTAATTCTTTTGTTTGACAAATAAAATCCACAAGTCGCAAATAAATAGCAAATTTGAGTAAGAATCTTAATTAATGTTAAGAGGTTTATTAATAGAAAAGTAGGCTGCATTAATAATTTTTATTAGACTTACTCTATTTTAGTTAGCTTTATTTATATGAAAGATATGAAAATATTCTGAATATAATAGTTTAATTTATCTGGTAATAATGAATAAAAAGCTTTAAAGCTTTAATTAAAATTAAGAATAAATTTTTATATTTCCTTATATTTGCAATATTCTACTTATAAGCTTTAATTTTAATTAACTAAGGACTAAGGACTACTTTATTCGTTTGCTATTCATATAAAATAAGCTTTATCTATTTAGTTCATTATTTTATTCTGCTCTGAAATTAAAAATAATTATGCTATTTATTAAGATTTTAGTGTTAGATAAGATAAAATTAATGTTTAATCAAGAATCAGATATTTTATCCTCATTTTCATATGAATGCTGATAAAAATACCAAATCAATTAGCTTTCGTTATTTCCACTTTTGTTTACGGATTAATTAGTCCGCTCATTACTTCGCTAACTATTTTCAACATTAATCGAGTCTGATTATTAGTTTTGAATTTATTGATTTCTTTGAACCTTGAATTTTTCGTTCTAAGGGATTGTATACTCAGTTGTGTCTTCGTATAAGTCTTCTATAGAAAAAGATATTGATCTACCTAGAATTATCGCCTTTTGGTTTCTTCAATATTTTTGAAGAGAGAAATTCCTAAACTTCATCAATTCTTGTTTTTGCTGCTTAATTATGTAATTTTCTTTAATGTAGTTGATTTGGTTTTTAAGATAGTCTCATTTAGCTTTATCTTATACTTAGATTCTATTTTAAATTCACTTTATCACACTCTGTTCTATAAAGCTCATGATTCCTCCAACTACACTCATTAATCCAAAAACAGAGCCTAATATAGAAGAAATTAATATAATGGGTAAAGTCTTTATTGTTTACTTAGTCATAAGAGAGCTCTCGCTCATAATGAAATTTATTTGAGCATGTAGATTAACACTGAATTAGACTTCGGAATTAATATGCTAAGATCCTTTTTAAAAGTTCCCTGTACTCATTAAATGATAGCCTGTACTACCGTGATATTTCTACTACTTTGGGTTATTAGTTTCGAAAAATGAAGGAAATTATATTACTTCCAAAATAGTTGGATTTGGCCCTCTAAATATTTTCTTAGCATCTACGTCAATTGTTATATTTATGCTTGATATTTTATCTGGAATGGAAGAAGTAGAAGTGATATTGAACTCAATCGATGAAGCATATGAGGTTTCTTCGTTTAAGTTGAACAAAATAGAGGAAACACCTTTAATTTCGCACTATTAGCAGGATACTCTTACAAAGCAGTTGCTTTCGACTGACTTGCCCTAGGTTTAGTCTCATGAATTTTTCGAGCTATTGTTAGGAAAACCTATATAATTGTAATTTATTCTCTAGTGACATTCTGAGAAATCAGCTTTATCATCTATCTAGCAAACTCCATGATAAGATATAAAATTAAGAATTACAGTCAGGTCAGAAAGTATTTCGGAATACGATTCCCTCATAACGAGATAGGGAATTAAAGCTTTGGTTTCAGTTATATTATCAATAAGAAAACCTTGCAAATTACTCAGGATCAAGCGATAGCTAATACTAGAAAGAAAACTGTAAAGAGTCCACCGAATGAAGTCTATTTCAATTTCATGTTTTGGTCTATTGCGTAATTATGATTTTTCTGATACAGATCAACTTACCTTAGCTTCTAGTATGTTTAATTCTTAGTAAGAACAAGAAAACTTATGAAAGATATCACAACTATAATTCCTATTCCTAAGTAGAAATTGACATCTATTACATCTTATGAATGATCCTGGAAGTTTTCTGGCTGAGCTGAAAAAACTCTACCTTGATAATAGACATTTAAAGGCTAGAAGATCCTATAGGGCATTTTTGGTTAACTGGACAAGAAAGGTAAAAAGGAGATCCTTCTTAATCGCTATAATAGCCTTCTATGCAGGGCTAACATTACCTGTATGAGGAAGCTCCAATGTTAGGCTGTTCCATTCCTTTTGGACATTTCTAACAATTATGAGTTTTATTTAAAAAAGTCCCTCTTGGACATGCTTCACATTCTCCTAAAGAATTTTCGAAAATTCCATAACTGCAAGGTCATCCACAAGAAAAACTATCTTCTTCAAAAATTTTAGGGATATCATATATTCAAAATTAGTTTTAGGCCCTTTTATCAACACCAAAATTTCCTTAAACATAAACACCTCCAAAAAGTAGAAGCATTCTTTTGTAATAAGCCATTGCATGTCCATAAACTAACGGAGATCATTCTTCATCTTCTTACTATGTTATTTTTTCATAATCATCATTTTCAAAGTCTAAAAAAATAATTCTTTTTTTGGATAAATTCCTCAAATTTACCCACCATAGTACGCAAAGAAATTATCCACAACCCCATAGACAGTTTTAGATCTTCCAAGAGTTGTAGATCTTTCCCGAAATAAATTTATTTTTAAGCTATATGTATATACTATATTCTTATGAACATCAGTATTATCTTAACCTAGCAAAATAAAGATTATATGCTCATATGAGTAAAGGTTACAGTAATAAAGCTTTTAAGGATTTGGAAAATCTTTGTTTAACAAAGTTCAATTATTCGTTCCTACATCAAAATACCACAGTTCGTTGGTAATTCCTGAAACTGTTCTTCCTCCATAAATAAAAAATTATCCAGCATCATTCCGCAAGCTCCTTTTCTTGGAGTTGAGGTATTCTTTTGTTAGACCATTTCTCAAGTTTAGCTGATAGTATTATACTTATACATGTCATTTAACTACCCATTTTATCCTTATCCTCCTCAAATTATAATGAAATTTCCATGTACAGCTGAAATATGTGCAAATCGAAACTCAGGTTACTCACCTGCAGATTTAGGCTACTTCCATATTCATTTTTCTAAATCAAGAGTCTAAAGTTTATTTAATACAACATTTTTAGAATTCAAGCCTCCAAAAACAATCATAACATTCTCTTATTCTAAAAATTCAGCACAAGCTCCATATCTTGGCTCAGGATAAATTTCCGTACTAAGAGCCATAAAATTTCATTTCTTCAGTATCATATCAAACTTCCAAGTATCTTCAAGATAATTATTTTCATCCCTTCCATCAGAAACTATGAAAAAACCTTGCTACTAATTCACAGCTCCTGATACTTAATATCTTCTAGATGAAGGATTAAGAGTTTTAGGAAAGGGTCTTCATTTAGCAAAAGTAAGGATTAAAGTACTAAAAACTAAGATAATTTACATTTATTTATCAATTGCTTATTTAAAATTATTCCTTTAATAAGAATACCTAGTTAACTCTTTTTCTCCTAAATAAAGAAGAAAGAATTCAGCTATTTTTCTAATAGTTTCTAACCATGTTGCGATATATTAATTCTTTAATGCAAGATAGTAATGATATTAGCTTTTCGTTGAATGATATAATTATTGAAGCATCTAGTTAGTACATTTGCTATATTCATTAGATTATTTAGATATTGCTGTTGATGATGTATGTATGCTGATAAAATAGAGTTAGTTATTGTTTTATTCTAGCGAAAGAATTAAAATCTGTGTAAGCAACTTACTATATTTATACCTAGAATGTATATATGATTGAAAATAATTAATAGGGATATTAAGATTTCTAATCTAGGTAGTTAAATAGGCTAATGTTTGATTGCTTTATTTTTTATTGCATTCTTCAATCACTATACTAAGATCCAATTATCCTGCTTAATGTGTGTATTATCACTTAGCTTATAAGCTTAAACTTTGTGTTAGTTTTCTAAGATATAATATCTTAGTTATGAAGATAGTAGTTTAATTAGTAAAAGATTATACTAAAGAAAAGCTTATACATTAAGGAATCAGGGTAATAAATATAAGATAGAGGAGTATAGTAAGCGCTAATAGAAATCATAAAGCATTCCAAATTAAATTTACCTCTTAAATAAGACTCTAGACTCTATGTTGACCTCTTATCTATTTTCATATAGATATAGATATCTAGGTATATATAGGATAGTAGGCTTACATAATAGAATTTAAATAGCCATAAGATAGCTTTTGTATACTATGATATAAGCTATTTGCTTACTATGATTTATAAAGTATAGCAATCAATCCTTAGAATCAATTAACTGTTGTTAAGTATATTTCTAGTGGCTTAAAAATAAAATGCATGCATGAATTTAGATTGCAGTTTTGCTTATAATATGTAATACTAAGTTTATTTATAACCAAGTCAAGAAGAATCGATATAAACTTTTAAAGCATACAGTCTATTTTTTTCCTTCTGATCATCTTATTCTAAAACTATAAAGATGTATATCTAATCAATATAATACATAATAAAAGCTAAGTCTGATATTAGCACTGCATTGATTCTTTTAACTTGAATACTAAGTAAGCTAGCATATAATTACTCAGCCAGGAATGTAATACGAAATGAGCTAAGTAAATAAAATATCTAATAGACTTCAGCATTTAGATGAGATAATAAAATTCAACCTTTAGATTTAATGCAGATATATCTGCTTTGCGACATTAAATTATTTTTATACTACGAGCAAACAAATATACCATAGCCATAGCAAGGTTAATATATGATAATCTAGTTTACTTTAAGTCATATAATATCTATATAGCTATTGATGAATATAACAGATATCTAGCGTTATAAAATGATTGTTATATTTATTGATCGAATTAGTGAACTCAATTCTACTTAAATTACTATGAAGATGCTAGACTAATTATAGCTAATTAAGCTTACCCAAAATAGAATGAAATTGTTATAAAATATGTAACAAACATTCTTAGAATGATATAATCTTTATATATTTACAATATTTCTTTTGTAAGATCTTTTCTTAACAATTTAGCAAGAAAAAATGGTTAGAAGGATAAAAAAGTAAAGCAAGCACATATAATAAATTAATCTCTTAAGTCAAATTAATAAACTTTCCTTTGTTAATAAGATAGATCCATCATAAGACTCATTTGCTTAGCTGCCAGTATTGATATCCAAAATTTATTTAAGCATTTTAGTTTGAAATTTATAAAATTAGCCTAATACATTTTATATCTCATGTTGGGAGTATATATTTAGTATGCAGAACTGAAATATTTAGTATGATGTGAATATGAATGAATAAAATTTGCTTAATATCTGACTACTAAAGCAAGTAATATATTTAGTCTCTCTTTTAAGCTTCTAAATAACTCAAATTTTCTCTAAAGCCAAAAGATTTAGGATATTAGCTTTTAGGATAATTACTTATAGAAATAATTATCACTTTCTCCTAGCTTTTGCTATACTTGCCTTTCTGTATTAAATTTTATGGTTTATAACCCAAATAGCAAAGTATGCTTGATATTTATACCCTAGAATTCTTAGATACCAATCTTAGATAGTAATCTTTATTAATACTTCTAGTAACCCTTAGTAATTTCTCTTAGACACCTAAGTTTTAAATACTTCATTCATACAGCCATAATCAGCTTTCATTCTTAGTCTCATCTTGCTATACATTTAAACTTAATCTATATCTCTATAGTCACTTATTACTAGTCATAAGTTGACTAATTTAAAAGTGTTAAGGCAACTAATGCTAGTATATTAAAGGCTAAATTGCCTTAAAAAATGGAATAAAATTGCTAAGGTTGTAAACGATAATATTCCAGAATTAGAATACCTTTAAAGTAAGATTGTGGAGATATTTCCTGCTCATCTTGCTTAAGTAGGTAAATGTAAGATCTATAGGAGTATAAGTGCTAAATATGCGGAAAACTGAATAAGGTTAGAGATATTGATGACTTTGTTGTTCTAGAGGCTACTGGAGTTGAATAGTAGTTATAGCTTTGCTAAGAAAAATGCTAAGTGCATGGAAAGAAATTTGAATTGTTTTGTACATCTCATGAGAAATAAATTTGTGCTGTATGCTTATTAGAAGGGCATAGATAGTGTTAAGAAATCATGACTGAAGAATAACTTTAAATGCAGAACAAAAAAGCAAGAAAAAATGATGAGTGATACTAAGATTTCTTAAAGATAGGAAGAAAAATTGAAAATTTAGACTTGCAATTATAGAAGTTTCAATATGCTCTAACCTTATAAACCGACAAGCCTTAAGAAATTGTATTGAGCTTACTTAAAAAGCTTATAAACGAAGCTAATGTCTCCTTTCAATCATAGTACTAGGAATAAAACTAAGCATCTAATCTTATTTCTGAGTATAAGATAAAATTACTTGAGTCATTTTCTGAGATAAACAGCTTTGAAGATAAAAAGGAAGTACCTAGCTAAGAGGTAAACAAATAGAGATAAAGAATTAAAAGTCTGATATAAAGTTGTGAGGATCTTGAAAATTAAGCTAATAATTAGGGTTTAAAAATCGTATAGGAGAGAGACTTGTTTTAAAAAGTACTAGTTTATTTAATAAACGAAATAGCTTTTAGTGATATAAGATAACATGTTGGGAAGTTTAGTTTACTTGGATAAAAAGAATTGGAAAATGCTAGTTAAAGTATAAGGTAAAATAATTTATGGCTTTAGTTGTCTTTAGAATGAGACTGAGAGATGTAATAAAAGTAGCCAAGTAAGGTGACTATAATTGAGGCTTTGGATAGGAGTTTGAAGTTTGATAAGAATTTGCAAGATAAGATTAGAATTAACTCAGGTGAAGAGTGCTTTAATGTGATCTCACAATACAGTAACTTAGTCTAGGTGATTTAAAACGATTTCAACCTAATTTAGATATCTCATTTATTACCTTAATTTGAATGCTTTAAGAAATATAAGGAAAAGTAATTGATAGAAGAGACTAAATAAAATAGAAAGGAATAGGAATAAATTTCAAATAAGTAGAAAAACTAACCAGAGAGTTTCATTTATATTCCTATAAAAGAGTAATGAAGCAGCTTCAGATTATATAATTCATTTCTATTTAAAATGTTTAAAAGGCAGAGCAAAGTACTAAGGGAAGAAAACACCTAATAATTTAAAGCCAGATTTATATAAGAGATGTATATAGTATGCAGGAAACTTTGTTTAGTTCAATTAACTGAAGGAGAAAATGAATAAAACTTATTTAAAAATCGAGTGATAAGTAGAATCCTCATTGAGGATAGTAAATATGACTAGTACTAAATTGAGGCTATTTAAAAAACACTACCTTTACGAAATTTTAACTTAACAGATCTTGATGGTAATAACGGTTGAATCCATAAAAGCATATTTGAATTTTTCACATGTCTGTGTCTATTCGAACCTTGCTTTAAAGACTGGGAATAATAAGGAAAAGATATGTTTGATGGAAAATACATTTTAAACTAAAAGTGCTTCAATAAAGTCCAGATAAGCAGCAGACAATCAGTAATTAATCTATGCGTTGATTTAATAAGAGCTCAATCTAAGGAAAATTACGACTTAATAGTACAAGAGCTAATAAGCTTGTCTAGAAGTTCCAAGGGTAAAACGTAGTTTAAGATAGCAGCTTCAAATGCATTTGCAATCCTAGTAAAGGAAAATTTTCAGTTCTTAAACGAGGATTTTGAAGGATTAATAATTGAAAACGCGGATATTAGTAATGGAGTGTTTTGAAAGTGTAACTTTGCAAAAGCTTAAATAATGAACAGTATTCTTCATAACATCTAGATGATAGAATGCAACCTAACTGAACTAGATTTAACAGGAAGTTCCTTTTATCCTAAAGACTAAATACCACTGCAAGTACTTGATTAGATTTAAGATTTATGTGTACATGAAAACATTGGTACTCTTATTTCATGTCATGAAGTATGAAACGAGTTATAAGTAAAAATTTAGAGAGTAATAAGAGGAACAGATTAAGAAGGCAAAAGTTAGTTCACAGAAATATGCTCGATATAGAAATCGTGATAGGAGTCATTAAATATATATGACTCCTTAGTAATAAAAAGGGAGTAAGATATTTATGTTTTAATATTATGTGGAAATGAGAGAAAAAACTAGTTCAAAATTATGTCCTTCTTTGGCGAAAATTTGCAGGATTATAAAGAGCAAACTTTATAGAAAAATTTGAATGTTTTATTTAAATATCCTTTTGATGAAATAAGAGGCTTTTTAATTGAAAGTGAAAAGGGAGTTTTGGTGTTAAATAGGAAAGCATTTAATAATGATATTTTACTGGTAAAATTTGACTTTAAACTCTAAAATCCACCAATAATCGTAAAAAACGAACTACTTGGATATGAAAATATTGCATATTACGAAGTTTGTGGGGATAATACTTTAGTATTAGCTTCTAACATGAACCAAAAGAAAGTAGAAAGTAATAGAGTTTTAATAGTCCTGGAGAATAAAAGAGAAGTAGATAAAGGAGAAATACAATAGGTGAAGACTATAGAAGATTAAAAGGTAATAACTTTCCATTTTGGTCATATAATGATTCATTATTTTCATTCCAGTAAATAGTCCATTTAAATAGAGTTAAGTTATCTGTGGTCTTTACTATCAAACTCTTAATGACTAATCACTTAAAATGATACGAATATATCAGTAATTAATAGTCAAACAGGCGAAATCATTATGCAGGATAGGGATGTTAAATAAAACATATGAAAAATGAGCGGAAAGGAAGATATCTGAACTGTTACAAAAGAAGGAATAATTGAATTGGCAAATATAGATTAATTAGTATGGTAAGCTTCAGTTTTGCATCTGGATAAAAATTCTTTTGATTCATTTGCTTTTTCGAGTACTTTGTAATTATTCGCCTTCTGAAAAATAATCTAAGACTAGAATAGCGAAAATTTAGTAAATTTATGGATTATGAGGTAAAATTTAACTCTTATAATTAAGTTGGAAGCAAAAATAAAGGGCAAAAATAAGATGGTTTGCTAGTTTTTAGGTAAGAAGCTAATAATGATAAGCTAGTTTGATTTATTTCAGTTTGATTTAGAAAACAATCGATTAGATCATGCAAGCATTGAAAGTGACTCTTCATTTAAATTTGTTAATAGTAGGAAGACTTTCATGGAGATATATGGTAATGAAGATGAGTATCTCTATTATATTAAAGATAGCAATGAAGATTTATTCAAAATGTTTAGATGGAGACCTAAAAGTAACGAATTAGTTATGGATGAAAATGCATTTTTAATGTTTCCTAAATAAGTCTATTTTTGGAGAGAGTAAATAATTTGGATTACTTTATAGAACCTTGAAGAAAATAGTTTAGAAGGAGATCAAAGTCATATCAGTAATGAAGAATAAGAAAGTGAGATTGAAGATTAAGAAAAAAAGAATAGGAAAATTATAGCAAATGAGTAAATTAAGAATGATGGGAATCGTGAAAATTAAGGTACTTTGAATGAAGAAAATGATTAAAGCGAGAGTGCTAGTGATTAATTAGAAAATAATGAGGAAATTTAATAAAAAGAGGAAGAAGATCAAGAGACTGAAAATGAACAGGAGAAAAGAACCTCATTAGATTAAGATTAAGACTAAAATGATGAAGATGATGAAGAAGAGGAAGATGAAGAGGAAACTGAGCAAGAAGAAGATAAAGAAGAAGAGGAGGAAGAAGAAGAAGAAGACGGTGAAGATGAAGATGAAGATGAAGTAGAAGAAGATGATGGAGATTAAAACGAAGAAGAAGTTGAAGAAGAGGATGATTAAAACGAAGAAGAAGAGGAAGACTAAGTTGAAGAAGAAGAGTTAGACGATTAGGAAGAGCAAGAAACTGAGATTGATGAACAATATGAGGAAGATGAAGTTAAAACTGAAGATTAAAATGAAAGCTAAAGCTAAGAATAAACATAAGAAGATAAAGAAATGAATATGAGAGAAAGGGAATAAATAGGAAATTAAGATACACATATGCAGTTAGACACGAATGAATCACAATCAAAACATTTCTTAAACTAATCTGAAGAATTAAAATTACTTGAAAATTAAAAAGCAGAAAATTTAGCATAATAATAAATTTCAAGTACTAATCTCATGGATAATAAAATGAAAGAATAAGAGTAAAATAGAAAGCTTAGTTCAAATTTTGAACCAGATTAAGATGAAAAATAAAATTCAAAATTTAGTTTAAATTAAGAAAATAAATCAATTTTTGAAGATGAAGAAAGTCAAGAAAATGAAATTATAAAAAGTTAGAGTGATACCATAAGAAAAAAGGTATTTTAATTTGAAGAAGATAAAGCAAATGACAGCGAAGATTTCAAACTATCAAGTGAAAGCGAAGATAAGAGCATAAGCGAAAATGAGTGCTTTTTCATTTCAGTTGAAAATGAGGAGTTTAAAGATTAAAATGAAATCATTTAAAGCAGCAAAAAAAGCGAAGAATAAAGTTTGATTAAAGCAGAAGATCAAGATTAAAATATGAGAGATATTGAATAGAAAAAGCAACATGAAAGTCTAAATTAAAATCAATTAGAAAATTTAGAGTAATAATAAAAGGAACATGGTGAGAAGTTAGAAAACTTTATCTAAAAGCAGGTAAAGTCAAAAGAAGAGGTGTCTATCGAATTGCTTAATGAGAAATAAAGAGAAAAATACTCTCAAGAACGAAATGTAAGCGAGAAAATAGATTTAAATGAAAATTAGATTTAAGAGGAGATGAAAAACGAAAGTTATGAATCATAGCAAAACAAATGTGAAAGTAAAAATGAAACCGAAAACGAAGAGTATGTTGATTAAAGTTAAGATTAATAAGAAGAAAATAACAGTGAAAATGAAATAGAGCAAAATGAAGAAGATAATTAGTTGCTATCTGTATTTGGTAACTATAAACTTGATCTAGAAATAAATAAGTTTGATATCAAACAACTAAATCAGAAAGCAAGGAAACTAGTAATAAAATCAGAAGCATACTAATTAAGAAATGTAAATAACTTAGTATAGAAGCCATATGAATTTGACACATCTGATAATTATTTCTTCTGTATCCAAAATTAAAACTTAATAATCCAGTAGATAGAAAGTTAGGAAATAATTCTAAAAATTATTGTACCAAATATGTTCGTTTAGTTTATAAAAGTAGTAGATGAAGAAAACATTTTATTAATATCATCTTAAGTAGATAATGATAAGAGCAGTTATAAGCTAGTCTTGGTAATTAACTTTGCTTCTATCATAACATCGCAATTAGAAGTGAAATAGGAGATAATAATCAGCCCAGATTCAGAGTTTATATCTTTCTCTGAATACTGGTATATTGAAGAAGAATATGATTTGATTAAATGAAATAGTAAAGAAAGATTTATTCAAAGGACCTATGCAATTTATTAAGTAGAAGAGAGTAAATTGAAGTTCTAAAAAATCATAATAAAAGACTAAAATGCACCTGACTTCACTAGATCATTTGGAGAGATAAAAAATATAGATCAGAAAACCTATGATTACATTGTAGACAAAGGATTTACTATAAATAAAATACAACTGTAGTTTATTCAATGCGAAGAAGGACATTAACTTAAGATTAGGGTTAAGAGTTAGGAAGGATAACAGAATATTAAATGTAGTTAATGTCAAAAAAAAATTGGAAATATCTACTGGAAATGTGAAGAGTGCAATCTTTACTTATGTGTAGAACACTAAACAGACCAGTGAGACATTAAAAAATTAGAATGAAAAAATGAAAATGAGAATGAAGAATAGGAAAATGATAAAGAGGAGATAAGATGCTAAGAATGCCAAGAATCTTGCTTTTTCCGTAATTATTATTGCCATAAAAATTAGAAAGATAGAATGTATTGCTAGTTGTGTATTGAAGGGTTAGGAACTTTGTAGGGAAAGATATTTTAATAAATTTAAACTTTAAGCTTATTTTAAGATCTTAGCAATTACATAAATAAGCATTACACTAATAAAATTTAAATTAAAGAACTTTAGTTTATCTACCCTTATGTGAAAAATAGGTAACCATAAGTGCATTATAGCTTCTATTCTAAAATAAATAAATTAAGGTAAGAGGAAAATAGTAAGTTTTAATTTTATTAGTCTACAAAGATAGAGAATTAAAAATATTAAGACAATTAAACTAAATAGCTTACCTAATTTCCCATATAAGCATAATTATAATGTAATTTAAAAGTTTTATCCTGGCTCTGAGAATTAAACTATTTTTTTATGAAGGAAGGATATAATATAATATTTAAATGGGTTATTAAAGTGAGAAGGGGTTTTTTAAGGTAGATAAAATAGCAAAAATACCAAATTTTTTGTCTTTAAAAACCAAGTGTAAATTGATAATCTTTTATTCTTTTATTTTAAAACCAAAACCAGAAAGGCAAATTCTAAACTTATTTTGTAAAGACTTAATAGAAATTATCTATTAATTTCAGAAAATAAACTACAAGAAGTTTAGAAAATTTCCTTAAGATAAAACGGAAGGAAAAATAAAGAGGACTCAGCCTTGTTTAAGCTTATATGTTTATAAAGAGAATTTATCAATTTGTTTCTTAAATTCATTATTATCTATAATTTAAGATAAACTTTACACTAGATAAAATATGATGATTAAAAGCTAATTCATTAATGATATGATTGAGCTATTAAATTTAGAATTATATTAGTAAAATTATTTTTAGATAAAATGATTTCATTAATAACCTTAGAACATATAAAATAAATATTTTAAATAGTTAAGGAAGAGGAAAATTTGAAATTTAGTAATAATGATTAAACACATGAAACCATATTTCTGACTTATTTCATAGTATTAAGACACCTCTAAGATTTGATGTTGATTGGTTTTTCAATTTTACGATAGTTGTAGTCCCAAAAATATATTTGCCTTATTTGAATTCTACTTAACGAAGTGCAATTAGTAATTAAAATGACTTTTATTTTAACCTCTTCACAGCAAAAAATTAAATTTCTTAAATAATCATAAATTCAAAAATAATTCCTTCGGTATAAAAATCAATAAATCATCATTAAAATAAATTAAACTCTAGAGTCTTATATTTTTGCTAAATTATTTTCAAATAAAACCTATATTGAAATATTAAATTCACAACTACATAATAAAATTAAAATATTTCATTACTAAAATGACTTAAGTTTATAATATAATAGATGCTATTATTTTGCTATATACTGAGATTCAAAATTCGACCATTTTCGCATAAGTATCTCAAAGAAAATATTTAAGTAGAACGATTTTTTATCATGTAAGTCGCTTTTCTTTTAGTTTGCAAATAAGATTTTTCGGACTCACTTCGAAAATTGATGTCAAAACAAAAAATTGAAAAATTTATTTATTTGTGAGGATTTATCTTCTAATATATTTTATTCAGTTTAAGCTAAATTTTAATAAGCATTAAAGACTTTAAAAAATAATATTAGATAAGAAATTGCAATATAATAACTAACTTAAATATAAATGCTTAATATAAGTAAACTAATAAGAAAATTTAGAATTTCTATTTTTTTAATTGTGCTAAAAGGATGGAGCTTCAATGCATTAATTTTAAATTTTAGGTATTCTTAAATACAAAGCTAATTTAAAAAGAAAGGCAATGTAATACAATTATTATTTAAAATGATAAGTTTATTTTATACAATATCATCACTCTCCGCACATTCTCTTGTTACTCTTCTTCTTGTTCTTCTTCTTGTCTTCCTACACTTCCTCCTCTTCCTCCTCTTACTCTTCTTGCTTCTTCTTTCCCTTCTTTCCTACCTTCTTCTCTTACTTCTCTTATTTCACTCCCTCTTCTTCTTCGTCGAACTTTCCTTCTTGCTCATATTATTCCATCTATCTCTCATATCTTTCCTTATCTTTTTCTGCTATTTCTGTGTATTTTTCTTTTTCATTTTCTGTTAGTTCTTTCCAAGCTAAAGAAACACATTTCATATAACCTCCTTTTTCTTTTATTTCTTCGGGAGTTCCGAACAGTTCTTCTTTTTTAGTTCCACACTCAGAAATGAAAACGTTATAAGCACTTTTAGCTCGTTTAGGAGCATTGGGGTCAGCTTACTTTCTTTATTTTTTAACATTGGATTGTTTAGCTTTTCCGCCACCTTTCATGTTTAGACTTATATAAAGAGAGAAGAGGGAGAGTATTTAAAGGAGATTTGGAGGGAATTTCTTAAAATTTCTAATTTAAAAGAACGAAATAAAGTTTTCATTTGCGATTTAAATTTAAAAATAATAAATTAATTAATTAAATTTAAAAGTTAAGAAAGAGATTAATTATAAAGGAGATATATTTACTCCAATAGATTTATTTAAAATATCATTGCTTTTAAGATTAAATTAAATTGAAATTAAATTAAACTAAAAGCATCCTCAATAACTATTAATTCAAAATTAATTTATCTTTCTCTTTTTACTTAAAATAGATGAAAGTTTTGCAAATTTTTTTTGATTTCCATTAATTCTCCACAGATTATATTATTTGTTTAGTTTATAAGTTTGCTTAGTTATTATTTTTTTGGATAAGTTAAATTTTAATTTAAGAAAATAAAAAGTACATAAATTTCAGCCTAAGCATTAATTCTATGAAATGTATTTCCTTCAATTAGCTTAGAAAAGTTTATCAAGTTATTATTTTATAATTATTTATTAAGATCTATATTTTGAATGATCTTAAAAGTATCTGAAAAAAGGTACTAATTATCTGTCTTTCTTTCATACCACTATTATTAACTTGCTTCTAATTAATCTTATGTAGTTTGATATTTTAACACTTTCTAATACTTGCTGATTTACGTTTACGTTCTTTGCATATCAATTATCATATAGTAAGAAATCTAAATAGTTAGGTAAAGGAGATTTTTTCCTAGTTTTAAAATTAATTCAAATGTGTGAGAATAATAATGAATAAAGCTAAAAACAAATAGATATGTAAATATACAATTCATCCCTAAAATAAAAAATGATGCTTAAAAAAGACTTATTCGATTTACAAAAAGGATAGCCCAATCTCTTTCCAAATTTAGATCTTTTTAGAAATTTTTGTCAATAAAATTAAAAATATTTCAATTTCATTTATTAAAAAATAGTTAAAAAGAATCTATAAGCAAACAATTCACGTAGCTAATCCACTTTTTCAATCCTAATACTTATTAATGTAATTTCTTACATATGAATAAAACATAATAGCTATAGAGTTTATAAAGGAATCATTTATTAACTGTCTTTTATTATTTTCCTATTTATGAATTTCCTTTCTCATTTTCCGTTATTTTATTAATGCTTAGTTATAAGATAAAAGCAAGAAATTTTATCTTTAAATAAATCTCTTTGAGAAAGAATCTAACATAATATTTATAATTATTTAAAATTTAAAATAAGCTAAAGTTTATTATAAAAGGCTCTAGAGATATATTTTTATTATCAGAGCGAAAGGTATATTGTTTAATAAGATTAAATTATCTATTTTTAATTTAAGCTAATTCTAATTGAATAAACAATACTTTTTATTTTTAAAAATTTAAGCCTGAGTATTTACTTTTAATTCTATTTTATTCGCTAAAGTTAATCAGAAAGTAACCCTTTGATGAAGATAATCTCAAATCTTATTAAAATTAAAGAATTATTTTAAATTTTTGTTCCTTTAACTATAATCTATTTTGTTTCATAAAAAGTTTATTTTCTAGAATAAAATACCCAAGCTTGTAGAGTAAAATTCTACAATTATAGCTACATATGCTTACTCAAGTATGAATTTTACCTTTAAAAAAGTACTAAATATTCCGAAATGCCAAATCTAAATAATAGTTATTTAAATAAATAAAGGTTTCATTTTTAAGTGTATATAATTTTAATTATAACTTTTCCTGACTATTTCTTTTGATAAAACGATCCATTACTCTTTAAGTTATTCATATCAATATCTTTTTACTCACTTTTCTCTTAATTTTTTAACACTTTTTAGCATACTAAAAAAACTGAAAAATTGCTCTCAACTTGCTCTTTTCAAAACATTATCTCTTTTCTACTTTTCTCTTTTAGTTATTCATATCAATATCTTTTTAATCACTTTTCTTTACATTTTTAGCTTTTTTGACGTTTTTCTAATAATTCTTTTTTTCAAAAGATTTTTATTATATTTTTTTTCAATTTTTTCTCTCCTTTTACAATTTTTTATTTTTTCGAACTTTCAGCAAACATTTTTTTTGTTTTGAATGAAGGTTTCTTTTTTACCTTTTTTTAATTCATTTTTTTTCTCTCCTTCTTTTTTTTAAACGTTTTCACGTGTTTTTTTAAGTTTCTTATAAAGATTTTATACTGAAAGATCATTTATAATTTTTAATCGATCTATTTCTTTTTTTTCATTGCTTATTCTTACGATATTTATTTTTCCATTTTTTAATAGAATTTTTACTGAGTTTATTTTAACTTTTTTTCTTTTTTTTATTACTTTAATTATTTTCATTTATTTTGCTTTTTTACATTTTCACTTTTTATAATTAGTTTTTTTAATTTAAAATTTTCTTATTTAATGCGTTGTTTTAATTTTTTTACTTGATCTTTAAGATATATTTATACTCATTCTTACTTTCATTTTCGGCGTTAATTATTTTTTATATTATAAGTTAGATCTGAAATAAAAGTTTGACTTTCTTGTCAACATGTAAGCCAGATTTTATTCTCTTCTTTTATTTTTAGATTATTGTATTAATTTCGATATTTTTAGAAATCACTGGAATTTGAAATTATAATTCAGATAAAAAAAATTGGCAATTTTTTAATTATAAAAAAATTTATAAATTTTTTTTTTTTTTCCTAATTCGGCTTTATTTTTTTCACGTATCTAATATATTTATTTTATAAATGAAAAAAACTTATTAATAAACAGGCTTTTTACTTTGATCATTCATATGTTTTTTTCAAATTAACATTTTTTTCATTAAAGAGAACTTAATTACGTTTGATTTAATTATTTATTTAATATTTTATTTAGTTTCTTTTTAATTTTTTTTACGTATTTGAAATTTTTTCTTAAAAAAATGCAACATTTTCTATTATCTTGTTTTCTTCTATTTGTAAAGTAAATATTTAAAATAAAATAATTTCAGAATGCTAATTTGTGTTAGTATGCTTTTTTTTAATTTCCAATATTTTTTTTAATTATTTTTTATAACTTTTTTTAAGCCCGAAGATTTTCCAGCTTTTTCCGTCACGTAAATTTCCTCTAATACAAAACGATGAGCGAAAATAGGCTTTTTTTATTTTTACGAATTTCAAGGCTTTAAATTTCAAAAAATTTTAAGAAGAAAATAATATATGAATGAATTGAATTAATTTACGTAATTTCACCTTTATTTGGTTATCACAATTCAAAATTTTAAAGTTAAATAAAAGAGCCTTCATATTTGCTTGGATCTTGTTTATCATGCATACTAAGGATTTTTTTTTCTGAGAGTTTCTGATAGATCGATTCTCATTCGTTTCTTATTCAATTCATTAATTGCATGCTATATGTTTGAAGCTTCTTTGTTAAGCTGGAATTTTTTTTCCTGTATAGTTAACCTTCTTGATTGCAATAAATCCTGAAAATATTTTCCCATTAGTTTTCGACTATTTTTATTAGAATTGGAAGCAGCTTCTAACTTTGTGCCTTGGTCGCTTGCAGTATCAACATCTCATTATTTTCCAATAGGGAATATAATTTGGTGTAGACTGCTGCTCTACATCCATCGGATCATTCATCTCCACTTTTTGCAATAATATGCTTTCAGTTAACTCTGCGAATTGGTTAAATTTTGTTTCTAATTATTTTAACCTGATAATTCCTAGCAATTTTTTTTCAATTTTTTTTCTTATGATTAATCATCAGGTGTTCAAATTTTCTTTTGAGTTCTTGTACAGTTCTTAAAAGTTTAAAATTTTCTAATTGCATGACTTGGAGTTCTTAAAGTATTTTTTATTAATCGTAGCTTGACTAAGATCATTCATTTTGAGAAGAGATTTTTTGCAAGTAATTTTCCATTTTATTATTTTTTTAATATAAAAGTTACTTCAGTAAAAAAGTTTTTCTCTTGTCGTGAAAAAATATTAAATGCAAAGAAAATAAGATTATATTATTAAAATAATATAAGTAACTAAATTAAATAACAATAGAATAAAA
Source organism: Loxodes magnus (assembly GCA_946699065.1). NCBI lineage: Eukaryota > Ciliophora > Karyorelictea > Loxodida > Loxodidae > Loxodes > Loxodes magnus. The sequence continues at coordinate 128,268 of CAMPDV010000519.1, read as the reverse complement.
ACTTAAAATAAAATCTTAAAAATCAAAAAAACTTTTTGAACTAGAACATAATTAAAATTTTTTTTAATGCTATACTTAAAAATTTTAATTTTTTTTTGCTCTGACTTTATAAAAATAAAATGAAATTAGAAATTAATTTATGAAATAATTTAGAACATAAATTTAAAATAAATTTAAATAAACTTTATTTTAATTTAAAAAAATATGACTACTCAAAAAAAGACTTAGAAAAATTCCAAAATCTAAAAAAATTTTTTAAAATAAGAAAAAAAACTTAATAATTTTAATCCTTTAATGTAAAAATTCAAATGCTAAATCCATAGAGTTTCTCAACTCTTTATATATCTCTATCTGTCCTCCACATTCATAAGAACATCATTCATAATACAATTCTAAAATCTCAATCCATAGTCAACGTAAACTTTATTCCAATCCACCTAAATAATTAAATATTAAATTCGAACTTACCTATTGCTAACTAACATTCTCAATACCATTCAATAACCTTCCTATATTCCATCTTCGAAAATTGTAATCTTAAGATTAGTGTATCCATCGAGCTCCATTGCTTGATACCAACCAATTGTTGTCCTTAGAGAGAGATAAACTGCCCACCGACTCAGTATGACCCCTTAATACACATATACACAATCCAGTTTAAGTGTTCCATATTCTTATTGTCTTATCATTAGATCCAGATAAGATAAATTTGCTATTACCTGAGAATATTACCGAAAATACAAAAGAGGTATGCTCCGAAAAGACCCTAATACATTACTATGACCTAGCACTCCAAAGTCTCACCGTCTTATCATGACTTCCCGATACGATGAACTCTGAATCACTAGATATAGCCACAGCTCTTACAGCATAATTGTGACCACTCATGGTCTTACAGGTACCTGTCTTGACGTCCCATAGTCTTACCGTATTATCATGACTTCCCGATACAATGAACTCTGAACCACTGGATATGTCCACATCATATACAGAACTAGTATGACCACTCATGGTCTTACAGGTACCTTTCTTGATATCTCATAGTCTCACCGTATTATCATGACTTCCCGATACAATGAACTCTGAATTGGATATAGCCACAGATAATACAGTATCTGTGTGACCAATCAAGATCTTACAGGTACCTGTCTTGACGTCCCATAGTCTCACCGTATTATCTCCACTTCCCGATACGACAAAATCTGAATCACTGGATATAGCCACAGCTACTACATAACTAGTGTGACCACTCAAGGTCTTACAGATACCTGTCTTGACGTTCCATAGTCTCACCGTATTATCATCACTTCCCGATACGATTAAGTCATTACTTGGTGAGATGAACACCGATGTGACATAAGATGAGTGTCCAGTGTATATGTGTGAGAATTCAGAGGAGATTGAGGTTAAGTTGGTGTTGGAGAAGTCACATTTAATAAATTTGGAGTTACGTAGGTTTGATGAAATTAGGTTGGAGTTGGAGAAGTTACAGGAAGTGAAGGTGGTGTCAGAGAGATCAGATTTAGTTAAGTCGACGTTCTGGAAATCTTGATTATTGAATTAGAAGTTCATGTAGTTCAATAAAGTTAATGAATTGGAGGCTACTTATGATACTCTTTATTGTGACTTACATAACTATATTATTTGATTCAACTTTGTATGAATTTGCTAGTCAGTCACTTATGATAGCTATAATAATATTTAAGTTTAGTTAATCAATCCAGGTTTATTTAAAGGATTTAATTTCAGCGTTATCATATTTAAATTATCGTCTTTTATTTAGTTCATGAACTATAAAAAATTATTAAATGTTAAATTCGTGAAATCTTAAATTAAATACTTCATCAAATTTTATTACTCTTAGGAAACTTAATTATCTCTGTTATAAAATAAATATTAATTCTAAATTTTTATTAAACTTTATTCCATTTCTTATACCATTGTTCTTGCGTCGATTTCTTATTTTTCTTTTTAAGATATCTCTAATCTAACTGATGATTCTTTAACTTAAACTATATTTTATTTTTAATACTATTCAAATGCTTGGTCTTATTAATATTACTTAGTATTCTAAATTTCTTAATTAAATTATTGTTCAAAAGATTAAACGTATGACTAACCTTTTTACTGAACTTTAGTGTTTAATACTTAACTAATAGATCTTATAGTATTTTATTGCTTGAAAAACATTTCTACTAACTAATCTGCATTATTCAAAGTTAAATATTTTCCTTTCGCATTCTCTTTTAAATAGTTGAACATATTGAACAGACAGGCTTAAATATTGCTTCTTAAGGTTTAAGCATCAATTTGCTCTCTCTAGTTTCTCTTTAGCTCAGCTATTTCATCCAAGATTTACTGAAATTATTCTTAGACTTAACTATTTTATCTTTAGTTTCTTTATTACTACTCCATTCTTTAAGATTAGTATTAAACAACTTAATTTTTATCTTTAAGTTTAGACAGAATCAATAATAAATTTTTGATTCTAATGTTGCTAATAGAAAAGGAATCAATTAAAGTTTTGAAAATAAACTTGACCGATAATAATTAGATATGCTTCATAAACTATGAACTGTCTTAGATAATTTCTCTCACCATAAGTTAGTAGTTCTATTTCAAAGAGTATTAATCTTGCAACCACTTGAACTAATCATTGATCTGCACTTAATTGACCAATTACTCTTATTGATTCAGTATATTTGATTGGGCTAGCTCTTAAACTTATTATCCCTGTAACTCTTCAGGATTGACGTTATAAACTTGCTAATGAATTCTACACTTTATTTCTTAATTAAATTAATAAACATTTTTAAAACACTTCAAACATGAAATACATTAGCATGGTAATCTTTTATATAATCTCTTGTCTTAATTGAATTGCTTTTTACAGTTTGGACAATGATTGCTATCCATTAATTTTTAAAAAAAATCTTAGTATAAAGAAAATTATTATACTGAAATAAAAAGTCCATATATATTTTTTAAATTAAAAAAAAATTTTTTGATAGAAAATAACTATATAAATGCTATTCGAAATAATTTAGTTATTTGAATAAAAAGAAAATAAAAAATTCACTGAAAAAAATAAAGATTCAAATACTTTAAACTTCTAAACTAGAAATAAAAATTAGAGAAGTTGAAAATATTTAACTTAAAAAATAAACTCTTAAATACTCAAAAAAATAAAAATGCGATATACAATGAAGTCGCATTAAAGACTTTATTACAAAAAGAAGAAAAAAAGGATAAGAAATCAAAAAATTTTTAAAGAGTTAGAAGCATTTCATTGACATGTAGTTCTTTAATTATAAGATTTAAATCTAAAAAAGATATTCTAATAATTCTTGTAAAATTCGATTAGTAAATGATTTAGTCAAATTAGCAAATAAAATAATTTTCTTGAAAATATTTATTATATTATCTTGAATCAATTGTTCAGGTCTTTTGAATAAGGTTCAAAGATGAAATAAATGTAAATAATTAATAAGAAGGCTGGTCCGAAACACTCAAATCCTCTAGTATAAAACTTAGAGTAAAAAAATAACTTTCAAAAAAAAAGTTTTTAGTCCATTCCAAATTTCTTTAATCCGAACATCTCAAATCCTCTAGTATAAAAATTAGAGCTATTAACAATTTTCAAAAAAAAGTGTTTTAGTCCATTCCAAAATATTTTAGATATAACATCTTAAATAATCTAGGATAAAACTCAGAGCAAAAAAAACTTTCAAAAAACTCTTAAGTTCATTCCAAATATTTTAGTCCGAACCACTAATTTTACCCTTTTTATGTTTCAGCTATCCTTCTTCAAAAACCGAATCCATTCGTTTTAAGAATCTGAAAAAGAAATATCAGAGTCTTTAAAACAGTTTTTACATATTCCTAGTTGTACATCAAAACTCCTATTTTGCTAAACTATAAAATTCTAAAATTAGTCCGCAATCTAATTTTCTTTCAAAGAACTGTGACTTAAAAAATGAATTTTTATTATTTTACAAAATCTTTTATTTTATAACCTCTAAATTATTATCTTTTAATTTTTATCTTCATTTGAAGTTATATTCTTGTAAACTAAATTAGGAAGAATTTCATTTAAGTCAACAATAGGAGTTTTGAAAACAAAAATCCTGCTAATTTCCTTTTTACTTTTTAAGCAATTTTATTAAATATAAAACTTAAAATACTTATATGTTTTTTCGTTATTTGATAATTAAAATAATGGTGGGAACTGAGATTGGCTTTATTGACTAAACTTTCTGGTTTTTATGGCTAGTAACAAGTTCCTTTCCTGTCGTTGAGAAAGTCCCTAGTCAGAGTCATTTTCTGAAGGGAACATTGCCTTCGAGATTATCCACTTTTGGTAGGGGCTTGAAGTCTGGCTGCTCATAGCGATGGAGCTCACTGGTAGCTGTGTCTGGAAAATAACAGGTCATCCTCGTTATTCTTTAAAAAGAGAGCATCTGTCGTCCAACTGTAAAGGAGTTTCCGTTCTAAATTTTTTGTAGTTTAAACTAATTAATTAATTTATTGTTAAGCCAAAAATTTCTAAATTTGCATTTTATAAATAGCTTAATAGAAAGAATACAAATTTATAGCTTAATAAATTTTAATCTCTACTATAATAAAGTGTTAAATATCTTCTTAACTTAGAAATATTACAAAACAGTTAAGAATGAAAGACGACTTCAAGGAAGATTTTTTACCGTCCCTTAAAAGTAGGCAAGAAAGCAAGAAGCTACCATATGTCTCCTTCTAATTAACTTTCTTTTTAATAATTTCAACTCTAGCAATCTATTGTGACAGAAAACAGACAGAAGTAGACTCCTAAAACTCTAAGTACGACAGAAAGCTAAGGAAACAATAGAAAATGGTTATATGCCAGGTAGTATGCGAATGTGATTTGTGAGAAGATAAAAGTAACATCACTCAACTAAGGATGATGGTTGCCAACCTCTAGGAAGAGTTCTAAAAGCTGAAGGTTTTGAACGAAAAGCTAATTCTGAAATTGGGTAAAAAGAGGAATAAAATGAATAGAGACTAATTACTTAAGAATAATATATAGACGTCTTTAGTGCTATCTAATACGATTAAAGCAAAAAATATCTAACTTTGCGAACAAGATTAAAAACAATAGAATGCAAATTTTTGAAATGTGTCACATGAAAAACGAAAGGATGCTGCTAACAATTAAAAATAGAGCAAGGGAATTAGGAAATAGCTAAAATAGTTAGGCGAAAATTTAATGGTATGAAAGTTTTATACACCTTTAAAGCAATTTTTAGAAATTTAAGCAGAGAAAATGAATTTGATAAAAGGATTAATACTGTAAACATAAGAAAAAAAAACCTTTTGGAGAAAATTAAAAAAAAAGAATCAAATGTTCTGTAGACCAGCTGGAGCAATATACAAGAAGGATTGGGTAGGAAAAAGTGAAGATAACCAAGTTTCAATTTGGTAAAAAATAGATACCTCAATATTTTTATTGAACAGCTAGGAACATAAATTGTAATGTTTTGGGTAGGGTTAAATTCACCAAGAAAGAAAACTTTTATTAACCATTAAATTTATTCTTAAAAAGATAGAAAATATATTTAAGAAAAACCTATTTATTTTAAAAGAAAAATTAAAAGAAATAAAATTAATTATTATACTTATTTTATCTGCTTTAATTAAATAAATATATTCATATAATAAAATATAGTGAGAATTGTATAGATTTAATATAACAAAATTATCTAGAATCATAGTATAAAAGACAGATAATTAAATGAATAAATTATGGAGGATGAGTTAGTTAATTTATTGTACGGTAATAAAATAAAATATAACTAACTAATAAATTCTTTTATAGCATAATTATTTATATAAAGATAAAAAATAATTCATTTTTTAATCTAACTAATTTTTTTTAATTTTTCATTATTGAGTAATAAAGACTAATATAACCTTTAATAAATCAAACAAATAGATAGTATATTATTAATATAAATAGAATTATAAAATTATCTTAAAAAACCTCACAGAAAAAAGAAAACTCTCTCCTAAGCACAATCAGAAAATCATTCTATAATAACTTCAAAATATCTAAATTGAAAATGGTAAATTTTAATGCCAAGTACAAGAATTCGAAAAAAATCTAACATTTATTTCAAGCACCTTAGAAGTAAAAAAATCACAACAGTTAATTTCGGAATTGAACAGATATAAATCAAATTAAATTAATAAACTGAGTTGACTGAAAGCTTATTTCCTAAAAATATAGAATTGAACGATCCTATAAACGTGAAGCTGGATATTATGCCAGCAAAAATTTTTCTATTAAAATGAAGAAAGTAATGAAGTCATTGTTATAAATATGGTCAAATTTTAAGATGTTTAAGATTGTAACAAAATAAGAACTAGAAAGTATTAAGGTATATTAGTCATTAAGTAATCTATACTGTACTCCAGAAAGATTATTATATAGAAAAAAAGATTTAAAAGGGGTGTGTTATCTTGATGGTTATTGTATACGTGCAATAAAAATGAAAACCAGCAAATACTTGGAATGGAACTCGATTAAAACAAGATACCAATAATTAAAAAGGTTCTTGATCAGATATGTATTATAAAAAATGATCAAGACGAAGATTGTAAATATAATATTTAGAACAAATAATAAACTTTTAAACAGTAATGAACCTAATGAAAGTGGAATCACTATAATTCATTATATTATTATTAAAGCTGGGATAATTTAAATGGTATATTTAAAAAGAATTTTGTTAATATGAACGAAATAAATATTTTAAATACATAAATTTTGTATATTTCTTATTTTAAATTTAAAATATTCAAAAAATTATTTTACTGAAAAAAGTTAAATTAATTGATTTAGAAATAATAATAATTAAATATAATAAAATAGAAAATTAAGGTAAAAATGTATTTCTCAATTTTTGGTAAAATCCAATTAAAAATCTTAAGCAGTTCATAGATTTTAATCTGAGAACTAAAAAATAGACCTCGAAAAATTTAACTTTGAGAATAAAATTCAAGACTTAACACTTAAATATTTTGCTTATCACTAGTATGGCAAAATTTAAGACTAAAATAAACAAATATCTCAAACTTAAATGCTCTTAGAATTCCTCTGAACATTGAACCTTAAATTCAAACTTGTAGCAAAGATTGAAAGAGATTTGAGAGATATTTATACTGTAAGAAAATAGAATAAATAATTAAAAATCAAACATTTTAAAGAGAAAATAAATATTAGAGAAAAAGCAGATTAATCTTCTATGAAGAATTTATAAATGATCTATTTTATTTATTTAAAGAAAACAATTATGAAGTATGACATTATTGTAAATAGTGAAATCGAAAGTGAAAGACTTTAAAATTTCGAACTTAAATTTAAACAAGTTTGGAGAACTGTAATATTTGAAGATGAAGAAAAAATAGAGAGTTTTAAAATTTATTGTTTGTACTTATATTTCAGGAAAAGGGAATGTAATGTAAAATTTTTAGATATAAGCTTTAAGGTGGTTAGCCTATTGAAATGCGAAACTACTATAAAATTATTAATATTATATGCAATTTATTAAGAAAAAATACACTAATCTATGTTAATTATCTTCCAAATAAAAAATATAATTATCCAATATGAAAAATTTATTAATATTTCTTTATATACTGGGGAAAAAATAATAATAGTGCTAATTAATAAAATATTAAAATGCAAATAAAAAAAATTTAAATTTTTGTTAATTTAGTTTATTAATATCACGAAAATTTTAATTTTAAATATAAAATGTTAATCCTGTCAAATTTTTAAAGAAAGAATAATGAATATTTATGTATAAAAATAATTTAAGTACACTTAAATGCATGATTTTATTCATAAAAAGTATAAGTAGATTCCAAAATTAAATATTTTTTATTATTTAAAAAGGAAAAATTATATTAAAGCATTTTATATCAGATAGTAAATGATAATCTAAGCTATGAAAGAATAAGCATATATAATACTTATAAAATTATAGGAAAAAATATAATATATCTATAACTTAAAAAATTATTAAATTAAATATGAAAAAGAAAATTTTTTATATAAATTAGTAAAATAATTATAAATATTATTAATAAAAATAACTTGCTTGCTTATAAAATTATTAGATATTTAACTAGTCTAGCACAAATAGTTTGGTGAACAGATAATTATTCTATATAAAATGGCTTCTAAGAAATAACAGAACTTTGAACAAAACATTTAAACAGGAAAATTCTCTAAAAAATAAAAAAGCGAAATAATTACAATGAGTGAAAGTGAGAAATATGATTAATATGACGAACATTAACCACTTGGAAATCTAGAATTAAAAAAACTTCCGACACAAACTCAAATAGAAATATTATCTAACTCATTAAAAGAATTTATGTTTAAAAATAGATACCTCACTGATAAAGTAGAAAAATTAGAAAAACTAATAACGTCTTTACTTGAGAAGCAATATTAATAAGCATAAGAAATAGAAAGAAAACTGGAACAAAGAATTCTTTAAATTTAATAATAAATTCAGGTTACGCCATTTTCGATTTAACAGAATTAATCAGATCCTATGGAAATAGAAAATGAAGCCTCAAATTAAAATAAACAGTAAACGTTTATTTAAAATAAGTAGTAAATTTAAATTAAATAAGTGTTACATGAATAATAGTTTAAAAGAAGAATAAAATGCTACGTGTGCAATAAATAACACCAATGAAAATACTGCTACTAACTAAGCGAAATTTAAAGAAAGAATAAATAAGATATTTTTAGAAACTATTTAGGATATATCCAACATAAAGCGGAAAAATTTATAGAAAAAAATTCTTTAATTCAAATCTTAATCCTTGGATAAATAATTAGGAACGCTAAGTGCAAGACCAAAACTATTCCGAATATTAAAGGATGGTGCACTAATGAAGCGCTACACTGCCTAACTAAGCCTAGTAGGAATTCAAGACAAACTAATAGAGACAAGCTGATAGAATAGGTCAGATGGCTGACTACTAAGGCTTTAACAAAGCTTTTTAACTTTAACTTTAACTTATAAATTTTACATGCTTAAATAAAGTTTTCTTCTCATGAATATAGCTATTCTTCATCCATAAAACACTCGGCTTCGAAATCCTTATGTGCGTTTCCTTATCATCAGATCCTATAAATTGATAGTAAAATTGAATTAGTCTTATATTTTTTCTCATTCATTAATCCTATTTCATTTTTTAGAACTTTATTTCTTTTTAGTTCTTCTATTTCCTCCTTCCTTATCTTTTTTGATCCCGCCTATTCTGTTGTACCTAGGATATCTTGCGACTGTAAATTCTGTTAGAATTGAAGTAAAGATTATTGGATTTAAATAGGTCTTTAATATGTTTCTTCAAAGTTAATTTATATTTATTGCGTTAATATTACAGGTGAACAGTTTGTTGCAGCATCATCAAAAAAATTTTTAAGAATAACTGATTGCTTAATCTCCATAATATTGACGTATCTTTTTGGCTTAAAGTTGATTTTTTTAATTTTTTTTGCAATTTTTTATTTATCTTTCTCCTTATTCATCTTGATCTGATTTTTTTTTTTAAGTTCCTTATTTCTTTCTTATAAGGCTTTTATTTCATCACTAACTTTAAGGAATTATAGTTCTAACTATCATAAAAGTTAATCTATCAGAATTTTTTTTGAGATTACTCAAAAAACTTACCAGGATGCTATTGAGCTTTTGTTCAGCACTGATACATTGAAAGGAGAGGTTTTTTTTCTTTTATTCTATTTTTTTTAATTTAATTTTTTTCTATTTAATCGAATGTATATTATCTTAATCCTGATTTTTTTATTTTTAAAGTTTATTAGTCATTTAATAATTAAAAATTATGAGTAAAAATGTAAAAATATAATCAAAAATTTTAGTCAATTAAATAATATTTTTAAGTTTTTCTTAGTGATTATTTGAAGGTTTTAAAATATGTCATATTTAGCAACTATATTTATTGAAGATAGTTACTATGAATAAACTTTATTACACATTTATAAATTAAAGATTTAAAAATTTAAAAATTTTAATTTTTTCTAAAACTAGTAAATGCTTATTATCTATAAAATTATTTATGCTTTTTGCGAAAATTGACAACAAGATAAATAAATCTGATATTAAATAAATTTAAAAGAATTATATAAAAGAATCGATATTACAAATTTATTTAAAAGTCACTCAAAAAATAAAATTTTTCTAGAAAATTCGAAAATCATAAAAATAACAAATTTCCAAGTGATTAAATATATTATAAAATTTTTGACAAAAATATTCAAACTCCAACTGGTTTTAAATTAAATTCTTGAGATTCTATTATAATCTTTTTTAATACGAATATATTTATTCTAATTTATAAAAATAATAAAAAAGATAAAAACTATTTAAAATCTAATTATAAAGCGAAAAAAATCTAGAAAACTTTAAGATCAATAATAAATTAAAATTACAACGAAAAACGCATAAATTCATTTTTTTCAGGAATATTGTTATTTAAATATCGTTTTTAGTAAAAAATATTTTATATTTTGTTATTCAGAAATATGTTTAGGAATAATTTATATTTGCATAATAAATAATAAGATTTAAATAAATTTCATTTTAAAATTAAATAAAAATTATAAATTTGTTCTAAATATTAAATAAATAATAATTTAAAGAGCGATTTTAAGGAATAAACTACTAATTATCTTTCTCATACATAAATTAGTAAAATTAGAAAAAACTTAGTTAACAATAATACTAAATTTTCAGTTTTTATTTCACAATCATTCTCCACACATTCTCTTGTTACTCTTCTTCTTGTTCTTCTTCTTGTCTTCCTACACTTCCTCCTCTTCCTCCTCTTACTCTTCTTGCTTCTTCTTTCCTTTCTTTCCTCCTTTCTTCTCTTACTTCTCTTATTTCACTCCCTCTTCTTCTTCGTCGAACTTTCCTTCTTGCTCATATTATTCCATCTATCTCTCATATCTTTCCTTATCTTTTTCTGCTATTTCTGTGTATTTTTCTTTTTCATTTTCTGTTAGTTCTTTCCAAGCTAAAGAAACACATTTCATATAACCTCCTTTTTCTTTTATTTCTTCGGGAGTTCCGAACAGTTCTTCTTTTTTAGTTCCACACTCAGAAATGAAAACGTTATAAGCACTTTTAGCTCGTTTAGGAGCATTGGGGTCAGCTTACTTTCTTTATTTTTAACATTGGATTGTTTAGCTTTTCCACCACCTTTCATGTTTAGACTTATATAAAGAGAGAAGAGGGAGAGTATTTAAAGGAGATTTGGAGGGAATTTCTTAAAATTTCTAATTTAAAAGAACGAAATAAAGTTTTCATTTGCGATTTAAATTTAAAAATAATTAATTAATTAAATTTAAAAGTTAAGAAAGAGATTAATTATAAAGGAGATATATTTACTCCAATAGATTTATTAATATAAATGATTAAGCATAAATTTAATATTTTTAAAAACTGTAACTAAAAGAATTCTAGAAAAAATAAATTAAGTTGTTTTTCTCAGTAATTAACTCTTAAATTTAATAAAACCTTTAAAAAAATTATAAAATTATAGTAATTTTTCTTTATGCTAAGAAACATAATTTTAAAGATATTTTAAGTTAATTTTTAATTTTAACTTTTTTGTTCAATTTACCATTCTTAATGAAATGATAATTTACTTTCATCTCTTGTGTGTTTATAAATATTTCTGAAAGACTTAATGTCTTACAAAATCGTTATGATTATTTCTTATGTCTCTTAAAATTAAATTCATTAAAAGCATTCAGAGATCCTTAGATTTTTAATTTAAATCATTTTAAAATAATAGAATATTCGCTGATTTCTTTTTCTCGTAGCTCTTTTTCATTTAATATTATCTAAATATAATAAATAATCGATCTAGATATAATTTAAATCTATTTTCCTTACGAATATTTAAACACTTTCATTAGTGTATATCTTCAAGTCGGATAAAAGTTTTATGAAGGTTTAATTTTCAAAATAGTAAAGATTTATTAAATTAAATAAGTGATAAAAAATTTCTAAATATTTGAAAAAAAATAATAAGGTTTTTCATTCAACTTTTTAGATCTAATTAGCTTTAATGAAACAAAAGTATATTAAAATTGTTATAAGCAAATTTTAATTTTGCTAATTAATCTATAAATACATTTAGACTCTTCATTAAAACTAAATGAATTACTTTATTATTCATTTTCGTAGTTAAGCTTGGATATAATAAAGGTTTAAAAACTAACAAACTAAGTTCAAAAAAATAAATAAGCATTAAGCCTCATAAAATTAGGTAAATAATTACATTAAAAAGTTTATACTAAAATTTAAATCAACTAAACTAAAATTATCGAAGAAAGATTTTCTGTTTCAATAACTAGTTTGATACTCAACTTTTTAAATAAAATAAATTAAGATAGTTTTTGATAAAATGGAAGCTAGAAATTATATATCGAAAATTTGTTGAGAACGCTCAATTGTGGGTTAATTTTAATTTTTAGTTATTAATTTGTTCTTTATCTTAATAGCATATTTCTAAAACTAATTTTTGATATTAATCTAGTTAGAGTCAATGAAATACTTTATTTTAAGACATAAATTTATATCAATAATTTATCTATATTTAGTTCGATCTGAAAAAATAGGAAATAAAGAGAAAATTACTAAAATTTTTTCCACTTAGAGTACAAGATTCTACTTATTTTAGATCTATTTATAGTTTAATATATGAAATATTAAAAAACTCAATCTATTTATTAATAAGATAAATCACTCATTTGGTTTGATTAAGAATATAAATATTAACTTAAATAAATTTAAGCAATTTTTGAAATAACTATAATTGAAATAAAATTGTGATTATAGTTGCTTATTTTTCAATATTTTCAAAAACTCACTTAATAATAAATTTGTATCTATAAAATTCCTGAATCTCCACGATCTAAATTCTAAATTTTATAATCTAATGTCAAGCTAAATCTTATACTTTAATGAATATATTGATAATGCTCATTTATTAAAAAACTTTTGAATTATCTTAAAATTTATGCTTAACTATTGATAAAATCTAAGAATTTTTTAATTTATAAGGCTTTAGAATTAATAGTTTCCTAGTTAAGCTGTATTGCATCACATATATTCTTTCATGGCATATTTTTTTGTCCACTCTCTTACATTTTTTTCATATTGCATCCTATCTCGTATGCAAACTTAAGCTATTTAATAATCAAAAGGATCATTAGGATTTGGGTCTGATAAAAATGCAACTATTGATAATATTACCGTATCAATTGTATATATTGAAGATCAACTAACCCACAAAATGTTTAAGCTAATATTTCCATTTTAATCTATATTTGGATGATAAACTTTTGTAATGAATTTAACTCTCGGAGGTCTAAATGGATAGTCACTAGGAAAAGTAATTTTAAGGAAAAAAGTTCCTCCTTCGTATAATGTATCTTTAGGACCTAAAATAGAAGCATAGAAAGTAAAAGGATCATTTTCATCTTAGGGTCCAGCAAAGCAATATTCAGGTGGATCGCTCTCAAAAGCTAGCATTTAACGTCTTATAGATAAATTTAACATCTTAGAAAAATTAATTAGTTAGAAGCTTAATGTAAAATAATTAAAAAATAAAGAAACAAAAAAATTACTTATATCATAGAATAATTTTATCCAATAGCTAAACTAAAAATGCTTATATAAAGTTTAAATTTAATAAATAAATAAAAAAATCAAAAGTTTCTTTTTAAAAAATATTTATATTTAATATCTTTATTGCTAAATATAATAATTTAAGAAATTTAAATTTAAAAAAGATTAATAAAAAGAACAAAAGATTTTAAAATTAATTATTTTATATAATTTAATCTATTTTATTTTAATTATATTATAAATTTTTATTTATATATATAATCATACTTAATAATTTTTGAAAAAAGAACAATTATTTACTATGAATTTTTTCGTTTATTTCACTAAGTAAAGTAAACTTAAAATTTTTCTATTTTATAAATGCTAAACTATAAATGTTAAAAATCTATTTTTATTTATTGTTTTATTAAATTTATACACATTTAAAATTTTTTTTATAATTGTCTAATATGATTTTGTGCAAAATTAATACGGAGCTAGTTATAAAAAATAGTTACTAAAATTAAAATTTAATTTCATTAAGTTTTTGTTAAATATAATAATCAAACTTATTAAAAAAAATAATATAGTAATTAAGATAACTTATTAGCTTTAAATAAAAATTTTTATATTAATTTACTTTTATATTTTATTCAAATTATATAAATCAAAATCTAAAATAATAGATATACATTTAATTAATTTTATAAGAAGTTATCTAAAATAAGTTTTAAACCATATATTGTATTTTATTTATAACATTAATAAAAAAGTTGATAGAGTTAATATCTAAAATGCAGAATTTATTTTTATTAAATTTTAATTTGTTTATAAATCATTAAATTATTATATTTAATTGTATCTTTCTTAAATAATTTAATATACTCTGACATTTTAAACTATATATCTTTCCTTAATATTTATATCATGCTATTATGTTTTAATATTACGAGGGATTATATTTAAATATTAAAGTTTAGATTCTTTTATTTTTGTTTTAATTTGCATACATTTTAAAATGGATATGTTAAAGTTTAATATTGATTTAAAATTAGTTTCATTTCTAAATTATTATAAAGAGCTGCGCACCAGCGAGAGTCTATGCGCTTTATAATCGAATTTATTTATTTTATTAAAAAATTGCTTTAAAAGAGAAAAGGGAATTTTTGATTTCTAAATTCTCACTTTTTTTGACTAAATTAAAAAAATTTCTCACTGATCTTACAAAAAATATAACTAGAATGAAGTTAAAAATTAAAAGGTAATATCTTCGATGTTATAAAACAAAAGAATTGGTAAAATTATAAAAAATTCATTTTTTTAAGTTACAGCTCTTGAACTTAAATTAGAAGAAGAACTAATTAATTAATTCGAGTTCACAGTCGAGTAAAATAATAGTTTGGATATAAAACTAGAAATATGTAAAAGAAATTTATAATTTTTTTTTCAGATTATTAAAAAGGATGAACGTCGTTTAAAGTAGATGGATAACTAAGATACATCTTATGGTAAGATAAAGCGACTTGTGGAGAGAAAAATCAGGAAAAATATATTAAAAATGATAGTAGTCTCCTAAAAAGGAAACCTTTCTAGAATTTGAAACAAGAGTATTTAGATATAGAATTTGGGAAATATTAAACTTCACTACAGGAGAATATATGTAGTAGTAAACATGAGCAGATATAATAGCAGATCTATGCTTCTTCAAGGCATTGTATTTTATGTTAGGATCTAAAACGTAAATAATTTTAGATTACTCTAAAAAAATTTTAATAATAATTAAGCTTATTAAAGTTATAATTTTATTTATTATTTTTTATTTTTATAATTTATATTTCACAAATTATTAATAATAAAAATAAAAATTTATATGTCATATTTTATAAATCTAGAAACTTAAATAATTTAAAAACTTCTCCTAAAAAATAATATACTGAATAAAAGTCTATTAGGAAGAGAGAATTAGTCATAAATTAAATAAAATAATTCAAACATTAAGATTATTATTTTTTAAATTAGATATTTAAAATCGAAAAGATAAATTTACAAGTTATTTTTTAATTTGGAAAAGAATTAATTTAAAAATAAAAGTTTTTAAATATAAATTTCTCTTGCTAAATAAAAGCAATTTTTAACTAATATTACGATGAAATAATTTATAAAAGACTAATTTAAGTAGTTTTAATAATTATATAAAAATACTTTAAAGCATTTATTTTAAAATTTTAAATTAATTTTATTTTATTATTTTTCTTTATATTTATCTAAAAATAATAAAGTCTTAATTTAAAACTTGATTCATTAAAAATAATTTTTATTATCATTTTCAAATATTTTTATAATTATATTTTTATTTCCAATAATTTAATTAAAAATTAATTTTACACTTTTTATGAATAAGTATTTTTAAATAAAATTCTTAGTGTTTAACTTGAAAAAATAAATATTTTAAATAAATTTTAGATTCTATAATTTTGATTAACTAAGTAAAATATTTACTTAAAATAAAAAATAAAAGAAATCACTTAGATTAAATAAAATTTATTTATTTTTCATGTGTGAAATTTTAAGATTTAAATAGGTTTTAATTTCTAAGATTATGGATTATTTTATGTGACTTAAGATTGTTTCATAATAAATAAACTTATTAATTAACAACTCTAGATTTCTTAAATTTATTAAAAAAATAAAAGAAAAAAAATACTAAAAAAAATTTTTCTCCTTTTTATTAATAAGAAAGTATTAATTTTTTTAAATCTGATTTTCTCATAAAAAGCATCTTCCAAAATTTGAAAGCTATAATAAAGCGTATTAGTAAATTAATTAAAAATACGAGAATTTAAGATTAAGAATCTGTTTACAAAATAATTTGATTCTAAAAAACAAATTTAAAACATTCATAAATTATATAAAGCACAATTTGCGAAAGCGATAAAATTATATTAAAAAGCTTTTTAAAATTTATCTTTTTGCCTTTAAAACTGGCGAAAATGCAATAATATAAAGATTAAATTATGCTTAAGAAAAAAACATAAAAATCTGAAAAGTTTTTTTTTTATTTCGATTAAAAATAAAAGTTTGTCAATATTTGTTTATGAAGTATAACTTAAAAGATGAAGGTATAAAATTCGATTTAAAAAAGCAAAAGTCCATAATTTTCAAGGGCTCATGGCGCAATGGCAGCGCAATCGACTCCAGATCGACAGGTTGGGGGTTCAAGTCCTCCTGGGCTCATTTTTTTTTATTTCGATTAAAAATAAAAGTTTGTCAATATTTGTTTATGAAGTATAACTTAAAAGATGAAGGTATAAAATTCGATTTAAAAAAGCAAAAGTCCATAATTTTCAAGGGCTCATGGCGCAATGGCAGCGCAATCGACTCCAGATCGACAGGTTGGGGGTTCAAGTCCTCCTGGGCTCATTTTTTTTTATTTCGATTAAAAATAAAAGTTTGTCAATATTTGTTTATGAAGTATAACTTAAAAGATGAAGGTATAAAATTCGATTTAAAAAAGCAAAAGTCCATAATTTTCAAGGGCTCATGGCGCAATGGCAGCGCAATCGACTCCAGATCGACAGGTTGGGGGTTCAAGTCCTCCTGGGCTCATTTTTTTTTATTCGATTTCCTTTTTATTTTTTATTTATAAAGAATTTATTTTTTAAATCAGTTTTTTATTTAGCACTTTTTAATTTAAAGGTATTTTTTCATTTTTTAACTTTTTGATTTTTTTTAAAGATTCTCAAGTATCCTTTTTTTTATCTTTTTATTTTTATTTATTTTTAAATTTTATTAACCAATTTAATAAACAAAATTTATTAAAATATTTTTTACCGTTTACTTCCATATCTACGATTACGTAACTAAAAAAAGATGTGAAATATATTAAAGTATTTAATAAATTTTTTTAATTACTATTAATAGAATCACTTCAGAAATCTATCCGTATCCTATAAGAATATGTTTAAGGTTTAAAAATTAAAGTCATAATCGATTACTGAAAATTAAATTAAAAGAAAGGATAAATAAACATGAAATCGAATTGAAACTTTTCAGAGAAACAAAATTTTTTTAAAATTTAGCCGAAAATCAAGATGAACTTATTATACAAAATATATAGAGATAACTCTTCCAAGAAGGTTTGTCAAGCTGTGCTGCCTTTGCAAATCATGATTCCACACATGCAAAAGATGCGTATTATATTTTGATAAACTAGAAGAAATGTTGAAGATATATTGAGAGAACTGTCAAGAATTTATTTAGATAACGATGAAAAAAATTTTGAAGACTATTTTTTTCAAGAGAGTGCCAAAACTCTAAAAAATAACTGGGAGTCCCGAACTTTTATTTTAATAGCAGCTAATATAAATCTTCCTAATGCAAAGCTATTAAGAATAGAGTTTCTCCTTTATAAAATTCAATTAGTTAATATAAAGCTTTAGACTTAGCTACTTCATAAGTCAATATGATCAGCGAATCTATTTTCGATAATGGAGTCAAAATAAAAATGATAAGCACGAATAACTAAAAGGTCATTATTAAGAAGACATAGATTCGATTACTTTATGCAAGAAATAAAGTAAGATAACTATAAATAGTTTTGGTAATAAATATACTTCCATTTTTTATTTAATTAAATTATCCTTAAACCAAAACTTAAAGTCACATAATAAGGGGATAAATCAGATAAACTCTGATAATGCAACTTTAACCTTTTTAGATTCAATACATACAAGATTATCTCTTAATTCAAGAATTGCTAAAGTAGTTATTCTCTCAATTTATTATATATATAATAAAATGGATCTCGGCCATGCCAGCCAAACTAGTAGGTAATCTGTTGTACTGTATGCTGCATTGCGAGTAATCTCGCACTAGTTGCCACCACGGGATAGGGTGGATAGGCTCCGTTGAGACATACCTAACTTACCCCTAGGGTTCTCTCTAGCAGTATGAAAGTTTGACTGAAGGGCCTTCTAATTACCGACTTAATAACTAATTCTTATTTGACCTCATTCAAGAAGACTGAAGCATTTGACTCAAGATTTTAGAATAATTTTAGAAAGAAGATTCTCCATTTGGAGAAGCTGACATGACTCATCGGACCTCTAGAATTTTAGCAAGAAACATGAGAACATTTTCTTAATATTAATATTGAAAGAGCTGAGCCAATGAGGTGCCTACGCTCTATAATCATTTTTATTTATTCGATAAAAAACAAAAGTGTAATTCATTAAAAGGAACTCAAACTAAAATAGATTAAAACCTAAGAAAATCAAAGTGCAAATATTTCTGCTTAATAAATAAAAGAAGTCAATATTTATATATGTCAAAAATAAGAGAAATACTAAAATAGATTAAGAAAAAGGATTATAATTTAAATCTAAAATAATATTTTTAATTAATTTGTCTATTAAAGATAATAATAATCATAATAAACTTAAAGTTTCTTTATAAGTAAAAGTACAGACAGCTGGGAATCGAACCCACGACCTCCCGCATGTTCTTTATTTCTAAAATTGCGGGTGTCATGCCACTAGACCATGTCTGCTTTAATATCAATATTAGTATTGCTTATATAGTAATTATTCAATTTTGTTAGCAAAACCATCAATTTATTTAAACTTAAAAATTTCTTTTAAGCATACTTTTATTTTTTATTTTAGCTTACATAAAATGTATTTTATTATCAAGACAAAATTAAAATTATATCTGAACACATATCAATTTTACTTTAACAATGATTAATAAAAATTTGTTTCTTAATATAATCTAAGTTTTTTAAGAACATCACTTTTTATAAAAACTGATTTAGATATACCTGTGCAATGAGTTTCTCTTCACATAATAAAAGAGTATAATAAAGCTTTATTTAAGGGTTGAGTTATGAAATAAACATAAATAATTATTTTTTAAATATATCTGAAATTTTTTTCATTTGAAGTTTTAAGTTATAGAAGATTTATAATTGAAAAGATGGTGGGAGCTGAGAATTACCTTCGTGACTAAACTTTCTGGTTTTATGGCTAGGTACAAGTTCCTTTCCTGTCGCTGAGAAAGTCCCTGATCAGAGTCATTTTCTGAAGGGAACGCTGTCTTTGAGATTATCCGCTCTTGGTAGGGGCTTGAAGCCTGGCTACTCATAGTGATGGAGTTCTCTAGCAGCTGTGCTTGGAGCATAACAGGATATCTCCGTTATTCCATAAAAAGAGAGCGTCGGGTCGTGCAATTTGAAAGGAGTTTTTGGTCCAAAAACTTTTTTAGTTGAAATTAATTAGAAGATTTATAAAAGTTTATTAGTTTCTTAATAAAAAGAAAAAAGTCTCAAAAATAAATTCTATAATTTTATAATAAAAGTTATAAGGAATGCTATTTTACTTGCACATTTAATATGCTAGATAATTTTAAAGATATTGAATCATATACTTTTGAATATAGTTAAATTTATTTAAATCAGTCTTATAGGTATAGAAATAAACTAAAATCTTCAGATGGACTAAACAAACTCATTTCAATCTGCTGAAATAAATTACACTTAAGAGATTAAATATCTTATAAATCTCAAATTTCATATTTTCTTTGTTCCTTTTTTAAACTGATAAACTATGGCATTCAACTATGAGTAATAATATACAATCTATTTTATCTTTCGAGAACTTATTCTATTCAATGATATTATCATGTTTGATGAAGTAGTTCTTTTAAAAGATTTATAGCTAGAATAATAAAAAGGATAAATGTTTTTAATTAAAGAACTTAAAAATTAAGAAGAGTTAAGCAATATTATCTCATAATTAACGTTAAATTATCGAAAGCTATTTATTATAATTCTAAACATATTTCTCTATGATATAAACATTGTAGCAAATTGTATAGCCTAAATGAAAATAATTAATTATAATGCAAACCAATTATAAGTTTTAACGAACAAATATAAGAATCACTTACAAGCTCAGACATCCTTTAAGATTGAATTTGCTAATATAGGAGAAATCATTTTACACTCCTCAAGGAACGAACTCTGGAGGTATGCATTGAAGGGGTTTAAAATCCGTTGAGATACGAACACTTTAATTTAGTATATTACTATTGGTTTTTTTTATAAATTTTTTAATCAACCTATTTTATTTTATCATACTTGATACTTTTATGATTTTTATTCTTTTTTTATAAGTAAGTCTTCTTAAAATTTTTTTTTCGATAATGACTTTTTTAAGATTCTAATGAGTTATTGACTCTTCATCTAGTAACTCTATTTCAGTAAATTTTAATTAGATATTGCTCATCAAAATATCTAAGTCTATCTTTAATTTTCTAAATTTAAATCACTTTTATATCTTTTACATTTTTTTTATGCTTATTTATTTTTATTAGAAGCATGAGATGTTTACGATGTCTTGTTTGAACCTCATAGAACTTATTGAAGTTTAATTAAATTCCTTCTCAATGTGGAAGTATAAGTATCTTCCTTTCTTTTTAATTTCTAACTGTTTCATATAAAAGTTAAATTTTTTTACATAGAAGATTACTATCTTACGTAGAAATCAACTACTTACATTTTATTTCTTTTATTTCTTCTATTAATAATCTTTATTTTTAATTATCAAAAATTGCTTATTTTAAGCTTTTAACTTTAAGAATTTAAACTTTGTTTGAATTTATCAAATCTCAGACTCCAGTTAATCGTTTATTTTTTAAGAATATTTTTATTTTATTTTCTGAAAAGATTTAGATATTCCTAGAAGAGGCTTTCCAGTTTTTTTAAGTTGTATCCAATCTTTCAGCTTTTTATTTATAACCCAAATTAATATAATTTTTTTTAAATCCTGTTCATCCTTAAATGTAAAGCTATCTTACATTATTTTCAAGTTAAATTATATACGAAACTGACATAAATCTTGGTTCTGGTTCTCATCATCATATTTTACTATTTATTATATTATTAGTTTTTGTTTAGAATTTTCAAAAGTAGTTTTATATCCATAGACTGTGAATTCACCTAAAATTACCATAATTACTATGACTTCAATAAGCCTCAAACTCGTACCATTAGATGATTCTTGACTAACTTTACTCTATAACACCATAAAATACCTCTCAAATCCTTCGTATCAAACTTCAAAGTATCTCCTTATATTTCAGCAGTATCTTCTCTATCCATTGAAACTAAAATATACCCATGATTCTAACTCCTTGCTCCTGCTAACAACTAACGTCTAGAAGGAGGATTTGATATAGCATGAAATTTTCTTCAACTAGCTTGAAATATGATAAATAAAAGAAAAATACAATTTTTTACATCATATTTAACTAATTAAGCTTAACTATTTTTGAATTTCAATTCTAGTTAAATGTTCATTTCTTATCTATATATAAAATATATCTCTCTTCTTTTATCATAGCCACTAATTTAAATTGATAATTAACTTATTTTTAATATTTTTGAATTAAAAATAAAGTTGATTTAATGAGAATACTTAGTAGTTAATTTTTAAAGAATGTTTCTTCGATTTTTAGAGCTACTTGAAAGGTAAGTTTTATTTTTGAGGAGAATACATTAATATATTGAAGAAATATCATTTAAATTATCTTAATCAAAAGTAGAATTTAGGCTAGTCAAATATATGGTAAATGACAATGAATGCTATAAATTTTCTATTTAGTTATAAATGAAATCTACACATCCCTAAAATAAAATTTTTAACAAGTAAGTAACTCTTAATTTATTCGGTGGATTTAACTTAATTATGTTCTATTCCATTGTTCTACACATACTTTGAATTAATAAGATAACTATTTATATCCTCATTGCTCTAAGCTTTATATCACTTTATATTAAATAAAGCGTACTTTATTCTTAACTTTGATACACCAATTTCATTATCTTATAAGTATGAATAATCATTTTTATCATACTCTCTAATATACTTCATTCTCTGTTTAAATTCATCTTATACCTAGAAAAATGCTTATATGATTTATATACCATTTACTAGTAGTTTTAGAAGCAGAATTTACCCATCCATTTATAGCTTATTTGATGTCTATGTCTTTAAATATATTTTGCTATATATGGCAGATATATAACTATGCAGATATAAAAGTTATGATATTCTAAATTATTTGAATACTCTTTAATCATTTAATTAGAAAGACAAAGCTAATAAAATGTTTAATTAATTAAATTTTCTTATTTAAAGAAAAATAGATAAAATTATATATGTCTTGTCAATTAGAATGTTAAGATATGAATGTTTTTATAAATCAGCTACTGAGTAAGGAGATTAGTAATTAGAGACTGCAAGAAAAAAATTTTTTGCTTGATTAGGGATTTGATGTAGCTAGAATAGAGAACATAGTGTAGATTCTTCACTAAAGAGTATTTAATATCCAATAGAGCTTATAAATTAGAGCTTTAATCTTATTGTTTAAATAATCTTCCTTAGTTTATGTTTAATATGGACCTAATTAGGTTGGAGTTTGAAATTAGTGAATTTAAATTCTTTTAAATTAAGAAAGGTTAAAGATTTTTGATTCTCTCTTTTATAATGAAAATGAAAAATTGAAGTTAGACTTTTGTTAATTACGTTATATAGTTAATCTGCTTTTTAAAAAACATATCAAACTTTTTTCAAGAGGACAACATTTATCTTCGGCTTAGGCAAAAACGATGGTGTTTCTTCATAATCACTTTGAGTAAATATTTATGATTGTCCTTATGTACTAAAATTATCTGAATTTTCATTCTAATCATTGCTCTTTTGCTTTTTTTCTGACTTCTTCTCTTCACTTGATTTATTTCTTTCTCGCTTATAAACTCATTGAGGTTTATTACCTTCAAACACTTCATCAGGAAGTAAATCTCTACGAATACATTTAATATTTACATTCATAGTTGCTTTGTCACGAATCTCTTTTACTTCTAGTTTTTCACAAAAATCAATTATATTAAACCTCAAATCTACAGTTTAATCTGCTGGCGCAAATCCTTCTTTCATTTTTCTAAAGCTAAACCCAATAAAATAGGATTTGCAAAATTGATATTTTGGGTTCTTAGTACGATAGGATTAGGGATAAGGTCTTACCGAATCAAACTACTTGAAATTTTCTAATCCCTGAACAATAAGACGAATTTTAGACTCTACAAAACCAAACCACATTTCGAAATGTTACTAAGTTGTAGCTAAAATATCAATTTATATAAAGCGCTTATATTTATAAAAGAAGTCAACTTTTTAGAACAAAATCTCCCAGTCTCCTCCATTTTTTATGTCTTCCATGATTTTAGCAGATAGCTGAAATTCTTCTATTATTACCAGTTTTGTAAATTCTGTTACGTTATGGCTTGAATTCATGCAAGGGAATGCAGGAGTAATTATAGGCATTATGCTTTGCTTCTTATCCTTAGGGTTAGTTTTAGGATTCCAATCTTATGGATCTTTTGTGGTTGGTGTTCTTTCTTCGATAGTATTTATTATAATAGGGCTAGTCCATGGTCACTATGCGTATATTTAGAAGAATTTGAATAGAAGTTATGAAGGATCGTAGTTAGGATATGAAATACAAATATTGGCTACCAGAATCGCCCAAGCAATACCTCCAAGTAAGCCTAAAACCATAGAATAAAGACCACGCTACTTTGCTCAGTACTTTACAGCTCTTAAAGTCATTCTGAAATTTTCTATATTTGGAACTAATGTAATTATCAAATCGTTAACTCTTGTACCGTTTAGACTCATTCTATCACTTTCTGTCTCACAGTTAAGAATGATATCATCTCCTTGAAGGGAAATAAGTTCTTCTCCTATCCTTTCATAAGCTAATTTTGCGCATAACAGATCAATGGGAATTTCGTCGATTACAATTTTAATAATAGGAACTTTAGCACTGGGTACTGGTGTAACCTTTTGAATATCTTTTCCTTTTCTAATATTTAAAATATCAACAAGTTCTCCAAAAAAGTTTTCTCTGTCGACATGTCTAGGAACAACGCAAAGAACATCAATATCAGCTCCAGCACCATGAACTCCCAAACGATAACTTCCAAAAGTAAATATTTTTCCTCCAGCACCTTTGGACTACTCTACACTCATTCCTTTTTTTCTACAAACCTAGAAGCATCACTCCTTAACAATTTCATTTAGTTTGCCTAGCACTTCTTCTCTTTTTAGAGCTTCTTCCTAGGATTCATACAGATTTTTACTTCTTAGTAGCAGTTCCAAATTTCTAGTATCTATTTTATCTTTCTCTGTACCAAAATTTTAATCCATAACTGAGCAAGAAGTCTTCATTTTATATAATAGATTCTTGCAAAATAAAAATTAATTAAAAACAATTCTTAAGCATTTCCTTATGTAAAGACTAGCTTATAATTTTAAAGTCATGCTTTTAACTACTAGTTGCAAAAAATGCTTTGATGAGGGATACTAAGTTTAGTAAAAATAATTTTTGAAGTACACAAAAAGGCAGAATAGAGAGGAAATGTAGCAAAGAATCTTTATTTGTCAGTATAAATGTTAATTAGTATAAAGCCTTTAAGATTTTTAAAGGCTAGTAGAAAAGACTTAGATATATCTAAATAAACTCTATAAAAAAGAAATTGGAGGTTAAAAATGATATAGGGTAAATAAAGCAAGACTCTTAAATATGTTTGATATGCCAATCGCCAAATTTAAGTAAGGAATTAAAAATTACAAAGATTTAATTAAATAGAAATTTAAACAAAACTGTGAATAATTATAAGATTTTGGTATATTATGATTTTAAATATGAATAACCTTGCTTGTAAAAACTAAAATTTGGCGGTAAATAAATAGAATTTTAATTTTAAATAGATAATATAAAAAGAAGCTAGAATGTTGGTTTGAAACTTTAATAATTAATTGTTTATAAATAATAAAAAATTGTTGATTTTCTAAAGAAAAAAATGGAAATCTATAAAAAGAAAATTCTATAAATATAAAAAAATAAGGCTAAATTTGAAGCTATTGTAGTTTTTAAGCTTTATGTGGTCATACTTAAAGAAAAAAATGTTAGACGTCACTTAAATTTAAACAGAAAAGAAAAGTACAAGGCCAATAAAAAGTATAGCTAAGTTGAATAAAAAACATTAAAGTATTTCAATTTAAAAAACTACAACTCAATAATTTCTGTTGGCGAAAACAAATAACTTTATCATTTACATTACTTTACATAATTGAAAAAAAGAAATTAGATGTCTTAATCTCATAAATATATAAGTCAAAATTAAATTAAATTAAATTTAATTTAAAATATTCGCAAAAAATTCCTTCATAATTAAGCTCTATATTAGTAAATAATATAGTAGAAATTGTTAAAATGAAAGAAGATAAGAAGTAATTATAAAGAAAAAAATTAATTTACTAACATAATAGTTTTCAAATGTAGATATTATTCATACTCAGAACATGATAATTCCAAAATAAATTTTTCTATCAAAATTCCCTTTCGTTTAAATTTTTTTTTTTCAATTATAATATATAAATAGAGCTTTTTAATAAATTTCGAAATAATATATAGTTATTATTAGACTGAGAAAAAAGATTAAAGACATAAAATAATAATAGAATAAAGCTCTAAATATGAATAATAGAATAAAAAATCTTTTAATTTATATATATTTGTAGAAGTTTTATAAGCATAATAATAAGAAGAATGTACTAAAGTTATTATGCAATAAATTAATAATTTACGAAATCCATAAAATAAAGTAATATGATTCTTTAAGTTATTTCTATAATTTAAGTTAAAAATATAAAACATCTGGTTTGATTTAAATTTATAATCCAATACACTATAAAATAAAATTAGGAATATAAAGATTATTTTGCTCTTAAAAGAATTTTTCTTTATTTTTTTACATTTAAACTGAGGAAATTCAAGGAATTTTTTTTTTTAGTGAAAAATAAAATAAATAATTAAAGGACTAGCTTAAATTCGATTATCGTTAAGCAAAAAATTTTAGTTCTAAAAGCAAAATTTTAGGTTTCATTTTGCTTTTAACTTTAATTACAATTCCTCCAAAAATCAGAAAAGGATAATATCAAAATAAATTTATTTTAAATTTAAACTTTTTATTCCAAAATAAAATTGAATAAAGCTATGAAGTCAACTAATTAAATTTTTTATAACATTTCTAAATATTTTATTATAAATTCTTATGAAACTAAATAACTATTAAGATTGTCTTTCTATTATTATAAATTAGATAATAAATATAATCTTAATGTTCATATAATTAAATGGCTAAGCAAAATCCTTCAATACTTACTAGTTCTACGTGACAAAAGCTTAAGCCTTATTATATTTACTTTTAAATCCTTTCAAAGTTAAGCTAGGATTTATTTAACATCTTCATATAAAATTAGATAGAAGAAATTAACTTTTTATATCAACAGTCCTAAAATATTTATAATATTTAGGAAAAAGTTTAAATTTAGCAAGGACATGCTTAATTAAAAACTATAACCAACTTCTGTGAAATAATCATTTTAAGAATAAAAATAGTTTCCAGTCTAAGAAAAACCAAGCATTTAAGAAAGAAGAGTTCCAGAAAAAAAATGTATTTAAATCAATTTATTTTAAATGATTTATACTTATAGATTAATTAAAGTATATAAAGTTTAATATTCCATCAGTCAATTTAAATATTAGGTATCAAAAGCTTTAATAATTAATTTAATTTGAAGAGTAAAGTTTTTGAAATTTGTTCAATTAAAAATCTCTGAAATTTACATAAATTTATTAAAGATAAGATAATTTAAGTTAAAAACTTGCTTAAAAAATAAATATTAGTAAATATTAGTCTATAGCTACATCAGAGATATATAAGACAATATTTAATATGATAAAAGGTTTACTTTTAAACTTTTTGGTTTACTGAAGGGAGTATATATTTGATATTAGTCTTTAAATTATAATAAATAAATGGCGAAAATAAGCAAATAGTTTTGACTCCTATTGATTCCTTCTTTAGGTTCTAACTTTTGCTATGCAATGATGGCTCCTTTTTTTCCAGATTAAGCTTATAAAATAGGTATCAGTAATACATTAATAGGAGTTATATTTGCTATTTATTCTATTATGGGATTTATCTTCACTCCTATTTGTATTTGATTAATGGATAAAATTGGAAGAAAAGCAATGTCAGTATTAGGATGCTTATTTGTATCTACTGCAATGATTGGCTTTGCTTATCTTTCTGAGTTTGACAAGCTAATGTTTATTCTACTGTCTCTAGTCTCGCGAAGCATATAAGGAATAGGAAACACTTTTATAATTACTGTTCATTATGCTTATGCAAGTGATTATAAAGATAAAACTGTAGAAGTTTTATTTGGAGTAGTTGAAATTACTCAAACAGTTGGAATAGCAGCTGGACCTGCAATAGGAACTATTTTTTACAAATGATTTGACTTCAAAGGACCATTTTTGTTTGTAGGGTTTTTTATGGGCCTTTGCATACCATTTGTTGCTATTTTCTTATAATCCAGACTGAGTGCGGTTGATTAAACACTCTAATCCTCAGAAGATTATCTATAACAAACTTAAAAGACTTAGAATTTAACTATTTGTTATTCTCAAGGGCCAACTCAAAGTTTCTACTTTTAGAATACTCAATCTCTAATCCAAAGTTATTTCTCTAAATCAATTATAGATGAAGAAAATCAATCCTTAAGCTAGTAATAAGTTCTCTTACAGAGCGATCAATTGCCAAAAAATGATGAATAGGAAAAAATCCAAAAATTGTCATTTGCAAAATCTTTTTACATAAAGAGAGTTCTGCTTAATTTCATTTCCACTGTCAATCTTAATACTACGTATTTCATGTTAGAGCCTTATTTATAGCCTGAATTTAAATCATACGGAGTAAGTGATTTTATGGTAAGCTTTTTTTTCTCTATCGTGTGCATTGCATATATAATTCCCTTATTGTTTTTATTTCTTATTCCTGAACATTTGGACAGAAGAGTTTTGATTGGTGCTTCGTGTATAGTGACAGGAATTACTCTTTTACCAATAGGACATATACTGTTTGAGAAGAATCTTGCTATATTAATAATAGGTTTATCCTTTTATGGAGCAGTTAGTTCTTTAGGAATAATTCCTTCAGTTTCTGACAATTAAGAAGGAATTAAAGAAAAATACTAATAGGCTCCAGAGTCTTAAATTAGTAACTAAGTAGCGGGAATTACAAACTTGGCTTTAAGCACTCCTAAAATAGTTGGTCCTCCTTTAGGTGGTTTAATTTTAGATCACTATCATAGCTTTAAAATATTGGTTTTATATGATTTTATCTTGATACTAGCAACAGGAATAGTATATATAATCTTAAATGACCCTCATAAAGCTTATAGATCCTTTAAGAAAAAGCCTACTAAAGATGAAAATATTAGTGCTTCTGCTCTTTGAACTTTCTAACTTTTTAATAGAAAAATTTAAAACTTTTTATACCTAAAATTACACTAATATATACACAGAAATCAACTACTTCTTTATTTATTTCTATATTTATATCTTTTTAATCTTCTTTATTATTTAACTAGCTCATTATTGCTAGTATGAAGCCTTTAACTTTAGTATTTATACTTTAATTCAAAATATGTATAAGTTTTATTATACCTCACTTAAAACTTTTAAACTTGGTAGCTTATTTTATTATTTATTCTAATAAAGTTTCAAAGTCAAAGTTCTAACTAAATATATAAGATGAAATATTCATATTGCTATTATAAGTTTCTTCTTACACTCATAGTAGAAATATTATGGAAGTTATCTAGAAATATTCTTGTAGATTATTAATTTTTAAGTTCTCTTAATTATAGATAAAAGGGAATATTTATAAGAAGTTAATTAGAATGAAAATCTGTATAATGAGTAGTTAGTAGTTGTAAGGTATAAATCTAGTAAATTTTCATAATAA
The DNA here is from genome assembly GCA_946699065.1 of Loxodes magnus. NCBI lineage: Eukaryota > Ciliophora > Karyorelictea > Loxodida > Loxodidae > Loxodes > Loxodes magnus. The sequence continues at coordinate 98,631 of CAMPDV010000519.1, read as the reverse complement.
TAGGTATTAAAAAATAAAGAGATCTAGAAAACACATACATGTGAAAACACCTAAAGCAGCTATTAATTTAGATGCTTAATATTTTAAACTATAATATAGTAAGTAATACCAATTTATTAAAATCATAGTTAAGTTTTACATTAAATTCTGTTTCAATCTTTTTTAAATAATATTACAATCCCATTCGTGAAATCATAATGATATATCATTAAGCTGCTTACTTTTTTTTCTCAGCTAAGAATATTTTATTAGGTCTTCAGTATATTGCTTCTCCTTTGGTCATCTATTTATATCATTTGAATACAGAAGCCATACTAGAATATTTATTTCAATCAAGAATAACTTTTCTTTTGAAGTAGCCTTAATTTAATTAATATATAAACCAATTAATATAAGAAATATTTAGATTATATATACTATTTAATCAGTTATAATTAAGATGCTTTCATACTCAAACTAAGAATTAAAACTCATATACTAGATTTTAAGATTCTTTTACTAAAAAAATAAAAATCCTCGAAGTTAGTTAATAATAAGGATTTATATTTTCTATTTTATTTAAAATTATAAAATCAAACTACAAATGAATAGCAATACTTAAAATGTACAATGCTTACGAATAAACACATTTCCTATATAAAATTAAATAATAACTTATTTTATTTGTTATCAAGTTTTATAAATATTTCAAAAGAATCTAGTTTATTTAACTATTTTAATATTCAGAAAAGAAATAGATCTTTAGATTTAATAAGTTTGGTATTAAAAAAAATTGCTCCTTAAATGAGTTTTTGAAGAGTTGCTAAATAGATAGTAGGAAATAATCTATTTGTTCTTTTTTAAATATTTATTAAGAATTTACCTTTAAATCTATTGCAAATGAATATTTATATTTATGACTGAATAAAATAAACAAGAGGAAATATTCAGAAATTTTCAATAAGGTTGATATAATTGATTAATATAACATGTTTCTTTTATTTTATAGATCATTTGCCGCACATTCTCTTGTTGCTCTTCTTTTTCATGTTCTTCTTATTCTTCTTGTCCTCTTCCTCTTCCTCTTCTCCATCCCCTTCTTCGGTTTCTTCTTGCTTCTTCTTGTTTTCTTATTTTCCTTTTTTTGTCTCCTTCTTCTCTTTCTATTAAACTTACCCAGCTTCGTCGTCAAACTTCCCAGTTTTTTCAAATTGCTCAAACTATCTATCATATCTCTCTTTATCTTTATCAGCTTAATCTTAATACTTTTATTTCTCTTTTTCAGATAAAGCTTTCCAAGCTTTAGAAGCACATTTCAAAAATCCTCCTTTTTCTTTTATTTCTTCAGGAGTTCCGAATAACTATTCTTTCTTTTCACCGCATTCTCTAGTAAAGATGTTATAAGCAGATCTAGCTCTAGTGGGAGCACCTGGATCATTAGCTCTTCTAACATTTTTAACTTTAGATTATTTCTCTTATTTCTTTCCCTTTACCATTATATATTTTAAATTCCCCAGCGTCCTTTTATACTAACTTTTGGAGGGATTTCATATCTTTCAACTAATTTAAAATGTATTTAAAATTCAAATATACGAAAAATAAGAAAAGAAAGCATCTTTTAATAATTTAAATTTGAATTGCTTAGTTATACTACCTAAGTTTCATATCTTTACTACTATGAATAGCTATTAACAGTATTTTCAAATCTAAATTATTCTTAAGCTTATTCATTAACAATTAGACTTTTACAGGGATACTAATTTTAAGGTTATATCTTAAATAAGCATTTAAAATAAAGTGAAATGAAGATACATTTGAATAGATAATTCAAAAACATTTTATTTTATATAAATAAAGGAAATTATTGTTCTTAAGCAGTCGAAGAAAAACATGCATAGGAGTAAAAACACTCAAGTTGATAATATAATGTAAAGTAACAGATATTAATATGCTATGAAGACATATATATTTATTAAGATCTAATCTATTTAGCTTACAAAGATATCTTTAAGTCTTGCTGATCTTTAAATAAGGAGTGAAGCTTAAAATTATTTTAAGATTTAAATAAGGAATATTAATATCTCATTAAAAAAGACTTCAGTTCATAAAAGCTATAAAATTATTGGATTTAAAAAAGCTTTTCTTTGCTTATGATATTAAATAGATAGGTATAAATTATGATAATACCAATGTGTATATAAAGAATTTATATCTATAAGCAATAATAGCTAAGCTTAAATAATAAAGATTTCTACATAAGTTAAACTTTCAAAGCAACTACAGATATATCTTCTATCTTTTAATTTTAGGAAAACTATATTAACACATATTATATCAGCTAAACTCTATTTGATAATATTAAATGGAAACAAGAAATATAGTAAGCATCTATAATGATAATTAGTTTAATCTTTTATAGCAATAAGAGTTTGATAGTTAACTTAAGAATGTTAATTTATTTATAAATATCAGGATTGTATTTAGAAATAACTCTCATGGTTAAATAATTCAAAAGTGATATTAGCTAATTTATTTTAGCTAAGTGGTTTATAACAAAATACTTCTTTGTAATAGAATTTTATGATGAAAATAATAAAGTTTTTATAACTTAGTTATCACTTAAAATATATAATAGGATATTCTTTAAAATATTATGATTGCTTTAGTTATGATGATATTTAAGTTATATCCCTAAAATCTTTATTTTATCTCGTAGAATTGAATACCTTTCTAAAAGTTTTTGTTTCTCTTTTAAATTTAGAAGTAAGAGCTGAAATTCAATTTGCCAAAAATATGTAATTTTTGGTGCTTAGAAGATGACTTACTATTTTTTTAAACCTAAATGCTGTAAAATATTTTTCAGATTTATAATAAATCTATGATCTTTCAGAGTATTAAATAAATAGTGTATTTTTTAAAAGGATTTTTAAGATGAATCAAGTCAGCACTTATAACTATTTATTAAAATAAGTATCACAGATACATTGTTGGTTATTGAACTATCTATTGCTTAACTTTCATAATAGCTTTCTATACACTCCAATCAAGATAATTTATGTGGAATTTTTTAAGTATATTACAATAATAATAAATATACCTTTTCTATTAAGTCAAAAATAAATTTTGACATATTAAATATTCCATTTTCATTCCCTTTACAGTATTTATTTGCTCATTTTATTTAAAATACTTACATAAACACTTTGATGGTATAAATAGTTTTTTATGTAAATAATTGAATTTAAAAAGCTATGAAAACCCTCCAAAAGTCTCTTTAAATTTCTCTTGTCCTTATTACTTTATAAAATGCCTAAGAGTAGAGATGTTAAAAAAAGAAATCAGAAAAAGGAAGTTGATCCTAATGCTCCTAAAAAAGCTACAAGTGCTTATAACTTATTTACTAGAGATTGTGGAGCTAATAAAAAAGAACTCTTCGGAACTCCTGAAGATATAGCTGATAATGGAGGATACTTGAAATGTGTATCTATAGCTTGGAAAGAATTATCAGCTTAAGAAAAGGGATCATACTAAAGACTAGCAACGAAAGACAGAAAGAGATATGAGAAATAAATGGAGTAGTATGAAAAAGAAGGATTTTACGATGAAGAAGAGTAAGAAAATGGAAGTTCGAAGAAGAAAACACAAGAAGAGGAAGAGTAGGAAAAGAAGCAAAACAAGAAATAGAAGAATAGGAAGAGAATGTGTGGAAGCTGATATTATTATAAGCAACTATTTGATTTAATATTTTTATTATATTTTAATATATTTTTAAATATAGATATAAAGATAGAATCACTTTATATAAAAAATTAAATAAATATCATACAATAGATAAATTATGAACATTATAAAGCACGTATTATATTTTTATAAAAAAGAGTCATATCCAAAACTTCAATGTTCCTATTAAAAATATTTATCTTCTTTTAGTTTAAAATAATATTTATTAAATTGTATATAAATCATTGAAATTATTTATTATGCAACTTAATATATTTTAGTATACGTCAAATCTTCTATGATTCATCTTATATATGATATTATTTTATAAAAATATTTTAATGAAACATACTTAGATATATTGTTAAATTAAAACTTAAGAGAAAGAAGGTAAAATATTATTAAATAGTAAATTAATATCTTCAATCATAGTTAAAATAAATTATATAACTTCAGAGAAGTTTATTTTATCTATTTTTAGGTTAGATCCAAGAAATTACAAATAACTATTTCCACATTTTTGTAATGCCAATTCCTCATTTATCTCCTCATATTTCTACCTATTCATGATTATCTGATTTTAAATTCTTATCTCTTATTTATGATATAATGTTCTCTTAAAGCAATTTACTTATTACAAAAATATGGATTATTTCTCTACTATAAGCTTTTATTTCTAAACATTCATTTAGAAAAAGTGATTTAAGCAATTCTAGGAAAGTAAGAGATATTTATATTAATGACAAATCGCAAAAATTCTGTATTTTATTCTAATAAAAAAGAAGAATGTATACCCTTTATAATTATATTTATCTTGATTCTCTATAATCCTAATATCAATAATATAAACTTATTTTATTCTATTCCTTTACCTCTTTTTAGCCATTATAGTTTAAATTATTCCTTAGATTAGTAATAAATATATGAATTATATTTTGTTTCATTTGAATAGAAAGAATTGCCGCTTAGACATTTAGTCTATATAATACTTAAGAAATTCTAATTTGAAAGTTAAAAAAGAAAGATAATACGGATCTCTGTTCTTATTAAAAGGAGTAGTGAGGGTAAGCATTATAAAATAAAATGCCAGCTAAGAAAGACTTAAAGAAAAGCGAAAAATCCATGAAGGAAGATAAGTCCAAGAAATAAGATAGCTCATAAATGTCCTAAACTAAAAAGGATAAAGCTAAGAAAATGAAGCTAAAAGCAGGACCTTTTAGACATTATTTGTAAAAGTTATTCAAGGAAAAAGCCCCAAACAATTCTATTAGTAGAGATGCTTTGTAGATTACTGATGACTTTATTATGGATATCTTATAGAAGATGGCTGATACGATTAGTGATCTTTCTAAATTTAGAAAGGTTTAGATGAGAAAAGTTTACAAGAAGGATAAGGACGGAAACAAGCTAGAAGGAGAAGAGAATGTAAAATAAGTGAAGAGCAACAAGACTCTTGGAGTTCAAGAAGTTATTAGCGCTATCAAGCTTAACTTACCTTAGTAGCTATAAGAAGGAGCACTTGAAGCTTTCAACCTTACTGTCCAGGAATTCCAAACCACTTTTGGAACCTCAAAAGAAGAAGGAGAAAAGGAATGAGACTCTTATTATTATAATTGTATCCATTTTACAACTTAAAAATGTATTAGAATGAAATCTATTTCAATTTTATCTAAAGCAATAAATTCAATATCTTTTAGTGGGTTTTGTCCACAAATTAGAAAATGAAGGAATTTTATCAAATGATTAATAATAAAAAAAGTATTCTTAAACTAAGCTATTAAGAAGTGATATTTTCTTAATAAACAACTAAATAAACTTTATAATGAAATACCTAAAAGAAAATATTAAAAAAACTAAATTTTACCCTTTATTTTAAAGGATAACGATTTAAAACCAAATTTAGCCCAAGCTAGTTCCATTTGAACTTATATTAAGATGAATGAAATTCTAACTATAATAGTTAATAATTTCATACTCTGCTTTTAGATCCTCTTATTATCTTTTAAATTTTAAAATATTATTATCTTATTTCTAAATTTATTTATATAATAGTTTTTTATATTTTACAATCAAATAATTGCCTCAAATGCTTTTGTGCTATAGCTTTAGAACTTTAATTACATTAATCTAATTTTTTTTCTAGCTTCATTAGCTTAATGGCTATCAAATCTTTAGATTTATTTTAGTAGTTTAAAACTCTAGCAAAACCGAATTTATGCTTTTTAAATAAGTTTGCTTAAAGGAAAATTTGATAACCAATTTGTGAAAATCAATCAGATAATCTCTCTTTTTGGCTATACAATTTTCTAAGCAATTTATTGCATAAACAAGGTAAGATAGATATTTTTGATTTTATGATAGAAGCATGAAATAACAATATGAAAGTATTTCCCATTCTGAAATAAATAAACCTCTTTAATTATTTTTAAATTAGATTCCAATAATTACAATCCATTAATTTAAAGAAACTGTATAATTTCCTTTTAATTTAGTTCACTACGTTAATCATATCAAACTAAGCCTTAATAATTGTAAAGAACTATTTAAATAATAAATATATCTATCCTTATTTAATCACTTAAATAGATTGAAAAGCATAGAAATAAAGCTATATAGTAATTTATAAGTATTATATAGCTTTATAGGTAATAGCATTCTTAATAGTCAGGTTTTAAAAAGTATATAGAATATTTTATTTTTAGCTAACAAATTTAGTTAGGCTTAATAGATAAAAAATAGAATTAGGATAAATTCTAGATTCTTTAATTTGGGTGAGTAAGTGATTAGAGGATAATGATATTAGATTCTAAATAAATTAAAAGTATGCTACACTCAATATAATATGCTTATAGAAAATCCTAATTATCATTACTTGGGAAATTAAAATATTTTATTTAGAAGGGAAAAAATAATAAAAGGTATATCAAAAATGCTTTAATAACTAAATTGTATATCTAAAAGGAAAAATAAGCTATTTCTTCATTTAAACATTAAATGAAGACAATTGTCAAGATATATTGTGCTTAAATATAATAAATATAAGAATAGGATTGATATAATGATTGCATTTCAGAATTTATATAAACAAATTTGATAAAAAACTTAATTTAAAATTAAGGCTAAAATATTAATTTTGGGACAAAGATTATTAAACCAAACATTTATATGAAAATATAGACAAGGATATTAGATATTTAATTATAAGTATTATTATTAATAATAAAGCTTTAAAATCCTTAGATTTCTAGAAGCTAAACTTAATAATTCATTTAAAAATATACTAACAGCATCATTAAGATTAACTATTACAAAGCAATAATAATAAAATACTAAGCATTTGTACTATTATATATTTCTCAGATAAAGGCTTATTCTAACTCAAAGAAACTTGTTCTTCTCTATAAAAATATAATTCGAAATCATTAAACTATTTTAAAGTAAATCATTATAATGTTTCAAAAAGGAAATTAATAAAAATAGAGATAAATAGATTAAATAATAAAGTTATAAAATAATACTAGTGGGATTTATTAGCTAGAAATATTTATGTAATTTAGTTATATTTCATATCTTACTATGTCTTATGATTAAGTAGTAATAATACAAGCTCATTAGTTTTTACCTTAATGCTACTTATTTATAAAATTATTTTTCCTTTATATATCTTATATCTATTAGGTATATGAAGAAAGCTTTAGCTTTTTATTTAGTTTAATAAACATTTAAATATTAATTTTAGAAATTAATTGCAATGCTAATTTAATTTTAACCTAAAGCTCTATGTAATGCTTTTAATATAAATAGAATAATTATTTTGTAGCTATAATTTCATTTTGTGCTTAATTATCATAAAATGAATATATAAGTTAAGGATTTAGAACTTTTATGAAAATGGGAAAGTATTTTAAAGCATTTTTTTATCTTCAGCCTTCTAAATCATTTTAATATTAGATAGATGATGTCTATGTTTTCAGTGTTTCTTATTGAAAGTTAATAGTGGTATTTATGCTATTAAAGATCTTCTTTTAAAGCTTTGCCTAATAAACTTTATTTTGAACTATCTAATACTTTTTTAGGATTTTATAAGTAAATTAATCTTATAATTTCATTTCTGAAATTTTCTGGTAAAAATTCTTTTTAAGAACTTTCCAAAATTAATTTATAAAATGGCACCTAAAGAAGAAAAAAAGGGAGTAGGAAGATCAGCGAAACCTGAGTGAAAGAACTCTTAAAATTTTTAGAATTTGATTCTTGATTAATTTTTATTTTTGATTCTTTAAGTTAAAATCTATAATTTCTTTTATCGCAAATATAAAGCTCATTATCAACTAAGTTAGTTAAAGGGTTCTTTTACCTATATTTGAACTCTTTCATTTATATACCTAAAATTATTTGTTTAGGATTAATTATTTATAAATATAATTGGATATAAAGTTTAAATTTTTTCAATTATAAGTTTAATTATAGCTAGTATAATATATAAAAAGTAACTATTCTTTGATATGAGAACAAAATTAACTCCTTTAATTCATTTATTCAAATTATATAATCTAGTCTTAAGAATTTGATTCATATTATTCCAAGTTTCATTTTAGTAGGATATAAAGATTTTAAAAAATAGTCTTTAAGCTAAAATTAATATTTTTCTCTAGTCATAATGATATTAACTTTTTTAAGCTTTATATAAACTTTAAAATAAACTTAATCACTCTAAAACTATTTTAAACTGAAACTTGTTCTCTCTAAACAATTAAGTTTTAATTCTCTTCAGATGATATATAGCCTTAACTATAACTATTGTCAAATTAAAAAAGAATTGATATTCTAATTTACTTGCTTACTTATTATAGATTTATATCTTAATGATTTTAATCTCTCTTTTAACTAATTTTTCTCTTTTATCTTTTAACCAATTGCAATAATTTTCCCCTTTATATATTCCATAATCCATCTAAAAAGAAGCTAAAAGTTCTTCTAAAGCAATAAAATTTTGAGTGTATTTTATACTTAATTGATTATATTAAATCCTTAATCAATTATTTCATTTATTTTCATAATTTTCAATTAGAAAATTAAAATAACTTCATTATTTGCTTATTATATAATTACTTAGCCATTAACTTAAAGAAAGTGCTTATATTGAGCAAACCTACTTGGTTGATAGTTTAGGGAAGAAGTTATAATAGAAATTTTTTATTTTAGGAATAATTTGAAGAAAAATCAAATTATTATTCAAATGTTGAGATTAAAGATGCTCATTACTTAAAAAATAAATCTGATTTAAAGCTAGCAAAAATTAAAATTTGCAATAATTTGAGAAAGATTAAGTTAATAGTATAGCAAAATAAATTAAAATAATAATATTATTTAAGCAATTTCTCTAAGTCATTATTATAACTAGCTATGAATAACAGAATTAAATTTAAATGAAAGACTTTAGAGAACATTCTTGAATTGGATGTTCTATTTAATATGTAAATTTAGCGTAGATACAGCTATTTTTAAAATTATAGATATTTGATTTTATAACTTCTTTAAGCCTTATTTCATATAAGATCTCATACAAACATATTATAGAGTGATTATTTAAAATTAGAATTTTTCTATTCAAATATTTTTCCCTTAAAAATATTAAATTTTAAAAGCCTAACTTTCTTAACAAGGTTAATATAGCTTTTGAATAACTTAAATTAGAAAATTTAAAGCAATAAATCAATATAAATTCTGCTTAAGAGTTCTTTGCTGATTATTTTTGTAATAAAATGCTTAGTTATTTAGACTAAAAATGATATACCAAATATAATTGGCTAATTAGATTCTATTACTCTCTTTAAATCAATTATCATTAGAATTTTATATTAAAGTACCTCAATTTTATATTTTTAGCTGGGTTAGCCTTTTCAATTCCATCATACTTTTGACTATTTTAATATTTCACAGCTTAAATTAAAAAAAGTAGAATTTTTTAATTCGAAAAAAAAGGAAAATGTTTACTTAGAGTAAAACTAGGATATAAAGTAATCTAAAGAGACATTATATAAAATTAGTTTTAAAAAGAAGATTTTGATATACTTAGATGTATTAAGGGATAGATAAGAACAAAGAAAGAAATAAATAGAAGAGTAATAGATTTACTTTATCGCTCTGAAAGTTTAATTAAATTTACTTAATTTTAGTTTAGAATTTAAAGTCATATAACTGAAACACTTATGCCTTCATCTTTTGTTGGCTTTTTCTTAAAGGATCTATAAGCAATGTGTGGTTCACTAAGGATTACATAAAAGATTCCTGTTATAATTAACTAGAGCCAGTCAATGAAGACCAAAGTTTTAAAATTATCAGTTATGTCTAGAATTATTCCACCTAAAGGAGGGCCTAAAATTTTAGGAATATTTAAGGCTAAATTAGTAATTCCTGCTACTTAGTTGCTTATTTAAGAATCAGAAGCAGATTTGAATTTTTCTTTAATTCCAATTTAGTTATCAGAAACTGATGGAATAATACCAAATGACCCTACTGCACCAAATAATGCAAGACCTATTATTAATGCTATCATGTTTTTTTTGAAAACAATATGTCCAACTGGTCAAAGAGTAAATCCGTTTAGAACGCATGATATTCCAATTAAAGCTCTTCTATCCCAATACTCAGGAATAATACATAAAAAAACTAAAGGAATTATATACGCAACACATATTATTGAAAATAGCAGACCTACTACTGTATCACTTACCCCATAAGATTTAAATTCAGGCTGAAAATAAGGCTCAAGGACGTAAAAGCTTAAGTTTATATTTACAGTTGTAAGGCAATTAAGCAGAACTCTCTTTATGCATAAGGATTAAAAAAAGGATAAATTAGTTTCACTTTCCTCTTTTCTATTATTAGGAGATAGTTAGCTTTCTAATGGAATTTAGTCCTAATTCAAGGGCTAATTTTCTTCATCTTGAACCGATTTAGATAAATATTTATAGATAAAAGATTGAGTATTTGAAACATAAAAGCTTTGATTAGGACCATTAGCTTAGCAAAGTGTTGAATTAAATTTCCAAAATTTAACATCATTTGCTTATCCTGCTTAATCTGCTTAAAGTTCTTGACTATTTTTTTATTGGTTAGGTTTTATAAATCAAATAACAAAGGGAATACAAATAGCCATATATATTCCCACAAATAAAAATGGACCTTTGAAATCAAGTCAATTGAAAAATATTGTTCCGACTGCAGGTCCAGCAGCAGCTCCTACTGTTTAAACTATTTCAACAACTCCAAATAAAACTTCAACAGTTTTATCTTAATAATCGCTTGCATAAGCAAAATTAACAGTAACAACGAATGTATTTCCAGTTCCTTGAATGCTTCTTAAGAAAATAGATAGGATTATAAACAATGATTTATTTAGCTATGGAAGATAAGCAAAACAGATCATTGATATTGAAACAAGTAAGCAACCTAGTGTTGATATCAACTTTCTTCCTCACTTTTCCATCAATCAAATGCAAGGAGGAGTAGTGAAAAATCCAAAAACAGAGTAAATTGAAAAAATTATTCCAATTAAAGTATTACTAATTCCCTTTTCATAAGCTTAATCTGGATAAAAAGGAGCCATCATTGCATAGCTTAAACTTGATCCTAAAGTTGGAATTACAAGAAACCAAAATTATTTGCTTATTTTAGTCATTTATTAACTAAATTTAAATTCCAAAATAAATAATTTTCAAACATGCATAATGAAATACAATCCTTACAAACCTTTTAATACCATAATCTTCAATTATCCTTTCTTTTTACATCTTTAACTTCCTTTTTCTTTCATAATAAACCAATTACTCTGAGGTTTTTATATCCTTTTACAATATTTATCTTCTTTTCTATCTCTTCCTTCGTGTTTATTTTTTAATAAATTTACACTTAATGATAAATATAAATCGCATTAATTTAAATTAGAAATTTAGTTATATAGTATATAAAATAATTTCTAAGCAAATAATACAGAATAAATACACTTAATAACTTGCACTTAAGCATTAAAAATAACTAATATATTAGTAACTTAGATTAAATATAGAAGAGATTCAAAGCACATTTTATTATATTTATATAAGATTAAGAAAAGTAGAGTATACAAATTTAAAAATAGTTAAGTTATTCTTGATTCTTTTCATTTTTTAGTTCTCTAAAAATTCTAATTTTCACTAAATGTCTAATAGTTATCTAGTTTAAGTGATATATGAATACTACTTAGCAAAGTTGTTTTTTAAACTGCTTCAGTCTTATGATATAATTGTGTTTATCTAAAGCCTAATTTAGCTCTTCTAATTTAAGTATTTTTTATAGCAATGATATTTAAAGGATTTAGTTCACTGAACTTTAAAATAAATTGGCTCATTTTGTTTATAAAACTATAATCGTTAAGAATAAGGTAAATTATATCTAAGGTACATTCTTATTTTCTAGTTTTTATTAATTAATGAAATAAGCGTAAAAAGCATAGACATATATTTGTACTTAAAATTTATTAATTTGTATATAACTAAATCATTAGTGCTTTTATTAAGGTTGTTGATATTAAAGCTCTTATTAATCTCGAAATTTGTTTGCTTTACTTCAGTCAATTAGAAATTTTCTTTATTTAAGCTTAACTTTTATCTCTATTTTAAGAGTAGATATACCCTTTATATCTATAATTTCCTAACGAATATTGTCATTATTGAAGGGCCTGTTTATATGATTAAATATCTAAAATAGAATTTTTAATTTGACTTTTGTACTAAAATGTTCCCCTAATATTAGCTTATATAATCATTTTTATTCTTTATTATTTTAATTTGCTGAGAAGATTAATAATTCATATGAATGAGAAAAAGAAAAAGAAAAGCCCAACTCAAAAGTATAAGTTATGTTAATTGAATAAATAAGCTAAAAAGAAATGAAATAGCTACTAATTATTAAAGCAAAGCAGTATTCAATTGTTTAAGCTCTTGAAATAGAAAATACATATAAATCAATATTCTTTATCTGCTTAATTGAATAAGTAAAATTATTAATGCAGAGTAGTTTTGTCATAATGAGCTTAGGATAAATATAGACATTATAAAAATATAGAAATTTAATTTAAAGGATTTGTAATAGATTTTTAATTTATAGTGGCAATATATAATCAAGGTGAATAAATTCCAGAGAGGTAAATAAATAAAACCTTACAACTAGCTCCAATTATATATATTTCATTCTAACTCAGATGTATGGTTATGTCATGAGTATCCAATTTATTATTAAATAAAAATGTTCAAAGCTTATTAAAAATAGCTTCTATATTTTAAGATTTATTTTTAAAATAGTTTTGCTATGAACTGTTTATTTGAAGATTTGCTATTGCTAAACAAATATAAAATTTGCTAAGGTCAATAGTTAAAAAGTAAATCTTTTAAGTAAATACAATTATAAAATATACCAAGTTATAAGTCTTTAAAGCATCTTTTACAAAGACTAGATAATATCCAATAAATTTTATAAATAAATCATTTATATAATTTAGATTAGAAAACTTTAGTCAAGTTTAGAATCTATAAAAATTGTCTATCTAAAATAAGATTATTATCTTGACTTTAGTTTTTAAAAATTAAAAAAAGAGATCAAAATTATAAAGAAAATTCATAGTCATTTTATCTTAAATAATTTAGAGACATAAATTTAGCAATTTAAGTTAGAAAATAATTTTTTATTAATTTTTGCTTGCCAAATTTATACCTGCTTGCTTTATTTTAAACAAGCTTAAGCAAAGCATCCAATTTTTGACTATTTGTATTTAAAATTTGAAATATACTAATAAATAAATTTTTATATTTTACACACTTAGCATATCTTAATTACTAGGTTTTTATTAAGACAGGATTGAAACATAAAACATTAGATAAACTTAATTTATAGAAGATTTTAATTCTTATATTATACAATCAACATTTACCTTTTCTTATTTCCAAATATTTGTTTTATAGAGCTAATTATAGAATTTATTCCTTAAATATTAAAGTTCTAATGTTTAAAAATTATTTGCTTCTGCTACAACAAATTTAAATTATTCCTGCTTAAAATCATTTACCATAAATAGTTTTAAATATGTGTCTTTGATTGAGTGTAGAGAGATAGATATGCTTATGATAATTAATCTTAAATTTAATAAATAGACTTCTAGGTACTTAAAAGGAATATAAGCTAATTTTTAAATTGCTAAGAATAATTTTCTTAAAGGTTTTTATAAAAATAGATAGATCATTAGGTTATAGAGATATTAAAAACTAATTATTTCTCTTTTTATTATAATTTTTATCTTAATAAATCAAAATTTATTTATATAATCTTTCTCAGAGATTATAATATTAAATTAATAGCCTTTAAAATAAATAAAAGTGATTTTAGTTGTCTGACTTATAAGAATTTCTATATCTTTTATTGAATTTTTATAAGCTTTAAAGGATAAATGAGGTATAATATTTTCTTAATTATATATAAAGCTTAAGTTATAACAAGAGAAATAAACTTGTTAATCTAAAAATAAAATAAATAATTTTAAATGTTGGTTATTCATTTACTTTTATAAGACTTTAATTTTATTCTTAAGCTAATTAAGTCTTAGCTTTTTAGTTAAACTAATTTAAATAATTCCTTCTAGCTAATTTCAAATGTTTAAAACCTTTCGTTTTCGTTATTTCCTTTATTTTTAAATTAGAAAACTAAGAAATTCCCTCCAAATCTACTTTAAATACTCCTCTATTTATATAAATCTAAACATGAAGGGCGGTGGAAAAGCTAAGTAATCTAATGCCAAAAAATAAAGAAAGTAAGCTGACCCCAATGCTCCCAAACGAGCTAAAAGTGCTTATAACGTTTTCATTGCTGAATGTGGAACTAAAAAAGAAGAACTGTTCGGAACTCCTGAAGAAATAAAAGAAAAAGGAGGTTATATGAAATGTGTATCTTTAGCTTGGAAAGAATTATCAGAACAAGAAAAAGAAAAATACACGGAAATAGCAGAATAAGATAAGGAGAGACACGAGAGGTAAATGGAATAGTACGAGAGAGAAGGAAAGTTCGACGAAGAGGAAGAAGGAGGAAAGTAAGAGAAATAAGAGAAGAAGGGAGGAAAGAAGGAAGAAAAGAAGGGAAAGAAGAAGCAAGAAGAATAAGAGGAGGAAGAAGAGCAGGAAAACAAGAAGAAGAATAAGAAGAAGAGTAACAAGAGAATGTGCGGAGAATGATTGTGAAATATGAACTTAACTTAAATGTATTATTTTTGATAAAAGAATTATAAAAAGTATTAGGTTTAACTAAATAATTGATTTTGCTTAAGAATCATAAAATTAAAAGAGAATAATTTTTCTAAAAGATATTACATTCCTAAACTATTTTATTATATTCAAGTATAAATATTCCAAAGTAGTTAAATATCTATTTACAACTTTAAAAAATATTATTTTAGAAATACTCAAATCTTATGAATTTAAATTTGCTAAAGTTATTAAGGAAACAAATAAGACTTTCAAACAGTAACTTAAGCTATCAAATATATTATATAGATAAATTAATTATTTTCTAGAGGGTATTAAAGCAATTGATTTATAATTTAAATAATTAAATATTAGTGACTAAATAATTTTAACTATAATTAAAATAAGATTAACGGACTAAAGCTGTCAATATACTTTATTTAAATCCAAAAATCAGAATGAAATAATTTCTAAATATCTAGTAATTATTAAATTACTTTTGAGTTAAAATGAATAGATATAGGTTGATAGGCAATTATTATATTTATAACTATTTACTTTAATCTTTTGATTTATTTAGCATCATTATTGATTATTCCTTTAATAATTCAAGAAATTTAAATAATGCTAAAAATTAAGCTTTATCATGCTTTATTTCAGTTTTGTTTATAGCAAATTTTCTAAATAAATTTTAAAGGGTAAATAAAAGAAGAATGAAAGTTAAGAAAGCTCTTAATATCAGTTGCTTGCTATATCCGCTTTGATAGGTAAACCAAAATATAAGTAAAATTTGTCAAGAAATTATATTATTAGTCAAACATTTGCCTCTTAATAATAATTTTTACAAAGATCAAGGTAAAGTATATAAAGAATGCTTTATTAACTAGACAAGCCAAAACAAATTTAGATTAAAGGTGTTAGAATTGTATTTTGCCAGTCTATAAGCTTTTTTAAAATTTCTTTAAAAATAATTTATTTTTCTTTCAATTACTCATTGATATCTTTCAACTTTAAAATTATTTTTACTATTTCATCTATTATATAATTTAATAACTTCTAAGATATCCTGCTATTCACTTTTAGAAAGGAAACTTTTAATCATCCTAAAATTTTACCGAAAGATATCTTTATTTTTGTTTCATTGCAATAAGTTTAGCTACTATAGATATAGTTTAGCTACTTCTTTATTACAAATAATGAAATCCTTAACTTTAAAACTTCGAAGTCTTTTTCTATCTATTTCATTTTTCAATTTTCTAACTATTTAGAAATTAACAGAACTAAATTTTATAGCCTCTATCAATTTTAACTAAAAATTCCCAATTAGAACTAAATAGTTTCTCTCCGGATAAAGTTGAATACACTTTATCTTTTGCATTTTTCAATAATTGCTTGAAAGCTTCTTTAGATAATATAATGAACAAGTCACTTAAGATTCATATCCCACATGAGGCATATGCTTAAATTACCTATTCAGCTTACTTAATTTTCTTTTATAAGTAACTTAATATAAAGATAGAAGCTTTTAGTTTTTAGATAGATTTATCGTTTAATATACCAACTTAGAAACCTATTCTGAGCTTTATTTAATTAGCTACTAGAAAATGATTATAATTTATTTCTTTATTAATAAGCAAACTACAATGTAAAATAGAGGGAATAAGAGTATTATATAACTAGTTATATTCATAGTTTGCTATGAGTTGCTTTATTATAAATAAGCCACTCATCTTCTGGAAGTAATGTAAATTAGTTATGCTTATGTATTAGCTAAATTAAAGAAAAATCAATTCTAATAGCATTTATACTTATAATCCA
This sequence comes from Loxodes magnus, assembly GCA_946699065.1. Classification (NCBI taxonomy): domain Eukaryota; phylum Ciliophora; class Karyorelictea; order Loxodida; family Loxodidae; genus Loxodes; species Loxodes magnus. Next base: position 81,847 of record CAMPDV010000519.1, on the reverse strand, counting down.
AATTAGCTTAGCAATCTATTTCTGAAAGTCTTTCACTAAGATCAATTAAACTAATGATATTTAGTGCTCTATTTAGACTAAAATAGCTAATTTTAAAAATAGAAAGCTTAAATTAATCTAGCTTCTTTTAGATAAGGAAAAATAAATAGCTATATTTTGAATAATTTACTAGGATATCTAATTAAATATTAACTGTCTTAGATAGAATTTTATATACAAATAAGGCTAAAATTAATTAAGAAACTAAAGGAATTAAATTTATTTTATTATACCAGCTTGACAAGTAATTTGCTTACTAACTTAAGCACTAGTCACTATATTATTAGAGAGCATTTACTAAGGAAATACTCAGTTAAATAAAATTATCCATTGCTATCTTCTCTTGCAAGGAATGTTAATTTCTATTGCAATCTAAAGAAGATTCATTAGTTTTTCAAGTATTAGTAGTGTTTTGTAGTTTCATTTGAATATTCTTTTGTACTCTAAAGGCGAATATTACAGCAATCTAACTATAACTGTAAAGAAATAAAATAAAATAATTATTTCTGGTTTTAAAACAATTAGCTTTTATGATATTTAAAGGCTTATTTTCCTTTTATTATAAATGGAGACTAATCTAAAGACTCCTTTGCTATAAGATTCTCAAGATACTTAGTAAAATTTATAAACTCTAGAAAATAGTAAGCAAGATCAATTTATAAAACAAGAACCTAAATAAATTAAGTAAAAACTTAATTTTTGGGGAATTTTAAAAAAGGAAGGGCTGTTTAATGATGCTTTGGTTGGAAATACTTGAATTGTAGCTTGGAATAGCAAATAGACAATTACCTATAACATTTTAGAGGGGAAAAAATGCAAAACTAAAGATAAAATTATTAAAATAAAACTTATAGGTGAAGAAAATTACGCCTTTGGATTTCAGTAAAATCAATTAGTTGTTTATAATCTTCGCACTTTGGAAATTATAAACGAAATTGACTTTGAGACAGATATTTAATAAATTCTCAACAACAATAATGAACTATGAATACTAGAAAGTTCAGGCTAGCTCTTCATCTCATAATAGCCCTATTAATAGACTTAGCAATTTCTTCCATTAAAAGACATAAGCATAAGTTGGATGTCAGCAAGTAATAGATTTATTGCTTTATAAGATGATTAAAATAAAGTTTATATACTGAATGCATTTTCAAAGTCCCAAATGTTTTAAGTCTAGAGTGACTCTTAAATAATAACCACTGATTATAGTTGCATACTCGAAGAAAATAGCGATTAATTTCAAGTTTACTCTTATCAAAATTAAAAGGACGAAATATAGAAATTGGATAATAATTACAACATGCTAATTTCACAGAATTATTTTGCCTTTTTAAATGATTAAGAAATACTTTTCTATTAGATTAAAGATCTACAAAAATCATAAAAATTCAAAAATTCATCAGATGAATACTCAATATAAGATAAATTATTTTTGATGCATTATGAAAACTTAAATAAAGAGAATATGATTTAGTTGAGCGATAGAATGCCTATAGTCACTTTCTTTCCAGAAAAAGTTAAGGATTTTGATATAAAAAACAGAAACCTTTTAATTGCAACTGAGTAGAATCTGTAATGCTATGACAGTCAAAACACGTTCGAAAGAAGAGGTACTATTGATAGAAAAGCATACCTTATATGTACTCAAAGGAATAATTTTATTATTTTTGATGATTCAGCAATCACTGCAATCGAATGAAAAAATCAAACTCTAATGCATGACTGATAATATGAAACAAATAAAAAGTTCAAATAAGTATTAGTCATAGATAAAGAAATAATATCAGTTATTAATTAGTAAACTATCGCATTTTTCTAAACTTAATAAAGAACATGATTATTTACTCGCTAAGGTAGTCTTGCAGCACATCAAACTTTATAAGGAAAAGTTCATATAATTTTTGTAGATTAGTTTTAAACAGGAATAAATGAAGTAGAATACAGTGATATTATAAATAATAAAAATCAAATCATATAAGAGTTCATTAAAATTTCCGTAATAGGAGAAAATTTAAAAATTGCTTGCATCACTGGAATATTCTTTCCTAAATGACTTATTGCCTGTTAAGATGGAACTTTGGTTGAACTAGATTCTATCAAAAAGACTTTAAAACTTTTAGAAATGAAAATAAGAGAGGAACCATTTTAGTTAATTAATTATTATACTTAAATACTTGCTGTTCATAAAAGTGGATATATCAGCATTATTGATGTTGATTTTAGGTATGCTTTCGAGATTTAAACTCCATTGGATAATTTGAAGAAACTAGTTTTAGATAATGAATTCTGATGGATTCTTGACGAAGAAGGCAATCTAGTTAAAGTGATGTCTCCTTTAAGCGAAAAAAATCAAATTAACTGAATCTAAGATTCCTATGGAGCTGCTCAAATTTACTACAATAACTTTAGAAAAGAGTGTTAGATAAACGCTGAACTATTTGCTAAACCTATGATTTTGCCTATATTTTGGAACTATATTCATATTTTTTGCTATGATAATGAGTCAGAACTTCTTAAAAAAGTACTAAAGTTAGGATGTAAATTTATAAAGCATCGAAAAGGATATTCACCTTTAACTATTTGTAGCAAAAAGTAGAGAATCGAATGTGCAAATATAATTTTTGATCATTTCTTGTTATCTCAAGATTAAGAATAGTTGGAAATCTTCTATAAAACAGTATAAAATGAAATCAATGATATTCTATAAATTGCTTCAGAAAAACTTGCTAAATTCTTTGAAGTCGCTTTCAAGCATGAGACTTAAAATTTACCAGGTTGCTTGAAAATAAAAAAAGATAAAGTAAAGTTTATGCGGAATAGACAGATATAAGATTAAATGTTTAAAGGTGAAGAGTATGAAGAAGAAAATGCAGTTTTTTTCTTTTGTTCAAGAATTCCTTTTCCATCTTTAGAAGGTAGTAAACAAAGTTTAACTTTTCTTTAACATTTATAGGATTGCATAATCAAAAGTGTGCTTACTACTGATATAATTTAGAAATATTTAGAATTGAAATATGAATTAATATTTCCTATTCTCTAGAAAATTGCTTTCTTTTACTACTGTTTCTTATTGTCCTATAGCATTATAGGAGTATTCAATGATTTACTTTATCTTCACTAAATTTGTTTTTGCTTTAACTTTGTTATGTCGTGCTATGAAATTTTCCAAGTCTGTCTTAACGGAGTCGAATAATGAAAGAAGATATCTTGGAATTTGATAGACTTTGTGATATACATAGGAACTTTCTACGTTAATATTATAGGCTATATGGATCTTAGGGAATTCTACAGCTATGATTAAGTTTATTTGCTCATTTTGATGCTCATTTGATTCAGAGGCTTAAGCTATTTTAGAGTATTTAAAAGCACGCGTTAAATGTCTCTACTAATAGTTGAAGTGTTACGTGATATCAAGGCTTTCATGATCTTAATTTCTTACGCTATAATAGCCTTTTCTTTCTTTTATCAAGCTTCTGGATTATCTTAGAACTGAATCGAAAATTTTAGGTAAGCTAGTTTGTAGTGCATTGGAGATTGGGATGATAATTAGTTTTCATCAGTATAGTGAATAATATTTTTTATGGCAATCATTATTAACCTAATTATTATGCTAAATCTACTAATCTCAATCATCTAAGATACTTATGATCGTGTATAGTTTGACAAGGCTGTTTAAATAAAGAAAGCCAAAATAATTCTAGAGCTAATTATAGAGGCAGAATAAATAATGATCTGAAACTGGAATTAAAACGAGACTAGTTACATTCAATTCTGCTAGATTTAAGACCAACTCAAATAATAGTAATGGAATGGTAAAGTTTATGCTTTATCTAAAAAAATAACTGATTTTAAGTAAGAAGTACTTGAAAATTAAAAAAAATAGGAAAAGTTATTAAAAAGGTAAGGCTTTAAAATTGATAACATGGAAAGAATCTTATAAAAAATATAATTGGCTTTCAATTAATAGTTTGATAATCAAGAAAACACTGATCTTAAAGCAACAAGATCTATGACTATGAGTGAAGCCACAAAGCCCAAAATTTGAAAATTTCAAGACCAAATAAAAAACTAAATAACATTTCATTAAATCTTATTACTATTAATCAACTAGTATAATTCAGTCATTTTTTCTAGCTTCGTTATTTCATTCCAAATATCTATATTTCCAATCTCTTTCTCAATATATTTATAAAATTAACTAAAACTCAAATAGTTCTTTTCATTTCTTTAATAATAAATAAACAAAAGTTGAATTAGGCATAGAACTTCAGTTTTAAAATAGAATATAAAATAATAAGCTTTTATCTATAATATGCTAAATAAGAGTATTAATAGATTTATAATAATAGAAATAATAAAATGAAAATATAAAAGGAATCGTAAATTTAGCTTTATTTGATTATTAAATTAATACTAAGCTTATATAAATAGATCATTTCTTAGTGTTATATATTATTATTAAAGATGTAGAATCTAATATCTTTATTTATTTAATCAGATATAATCCAAATTTTAAATTTCAAAGTAGATAAAGAAATAAAATCCTAGTGAACAGGAGTATTTAAATAAGCTGATATTTAAAAAGTGGAAATAAGAATAAAAATAAATAAATATCCTCAGATTATATTTAAAGGAATCAAATATTCATTCATTTTTTCGAATACTCAAGCAATAATTGTTGTAAAATTTTAATTCTGCAAAAAGCTTCTAAAAGTTAAATATGAAATTGACTACTTTTAGTAAGAAATTAAAAAAAACAAAAAGAAAAATATTTTTAAAAAGAAAAATATATAGTTTCTGAAAGTGATTAAATAGAACAATTTTATAAATTGAAATAGCAGAGCATGCTAGAAATATTTATTAGTTAAGAGAAATAGAATTCTATCCGCTGGGAATCGTTAATTAATTGATTTATTTGATATTTTTTTTAATGAAAACCATAAGAAATTTATTGTTAATAGCTGCTTTAGAAATGCATAATAAATTAAATTTAAGTTACTCTAAAGTTAGATTTAAGAATTTAAATTTTATCTCTAATATTTAATTTTATTCTTAAATCTGAATTTAAATTTTTCAATTTATAGAAGTTTTATTATAGCACTTTAAATTATAAAGGAGTATTTGATAAAAAATATAAAATAATTTACTTATGCTAAGTTGGATATTTTATATTATAAATATAAAAAGTGTTGCTATCTATGAATCCACTTGCATGGGTTTAAAATATCTAAAAAATATGCTATAAGAAGGAATGAAATACTAGCAAGGAAATAAAAGAAAAACATTGATAAAGATTATAAAAAATAAAGGAAACTATCTTAATTTAATTAATTGAGTCTGTAGAAGTTATATAAATCCCAGCCAGCTTTTGTTTTAAAGCATTTCTTAATTTCAAATTTAATTTAATTTCAATTGTTAATTTAATAATCAAGAGTAAATAGTTTCCAGTCTAATTAACAATTATTGCCAATATTTTAAGAGTAATAATCATAAGTAAAGCTAAAATTAGCTAACTAAATATATTCAAAGAAAATATTATTTATAAAAAGCTATCTTAAAGCTTTATTTTCATTAGTCATCTCAATAAATATCATATTTTTATAGTATTTTTAGAAAAATATCAATATCTACTGAAATTAAAAGATAGAGAGACAAATTAAAATTTTTATTAGCAAATTAGCATCTAATCTAATAAAGTAAGAGTTATGCTAAATCAATTTTAGGCTTTATTTTATATAAATTTTATTTTTAAGATAAATTTTATTTATATACTTATCATACAAAGATCTTTTAATGCTTCTGCTATTTAAAAAAAAATAGAGCCAAATTAAATAAAATTTGCAAATTAAGAAAAAAATATAAAATATGAATATTGGTAAAATAAAAGAAAGCTATATAGAATGTAGTGTATATAAGTACTTAAATCCTTTAGTTTTTAAATAAAAAAACCTTAAAAATCAATTAAAAAAATAGTAATTTTGAGTAATAGAGACGCTTAGTTTTAATAATACATATTAGAGAAAAAAATAAAAGTTTTAATATTTATGATATTAGAAATATTTTATGGGTACTGTTACTATGATTATTTATTAGTATTTTCAAAAAAAAATGAATTTTTTGATTTTTTATTAAATAAAAAATATTCATAAGTAAGGACTAGGATAAATGAAAAATGATAGAAGCAAAGCTTGAATAAAAAAAAGGGAAATAATAAATATAGAAATTAATAAATCTATTTAAACTTTTTAGCAAGCATATTTAAACATAATTTAATTTAACTATAAACTTTAAATTTAAATCAGATATACAGCTTCCTAATTATTATTTTTTTCTTACTTAATCTCTATTCATTTTATTATATATTAGTCATTTAAATTTAAGCTTTCTTTTTTTATATGTTTTAAATACTTTTCACATTTAAATGAGAATCTTAATAAAGTTTAAAAAATTTGCTATATTAAATAAAAAATAAAGAGGACTTAAATCAAAGATATAATTATTAACAAATTTAAACTTGTGTTATAGATAAAAATAAAAATGTAAAATTTAATTAATGTTTGAAATAATTTTGTTGCTAATATTTTTAAGCAAAGATTATCTACTATAATTTATTTAGAAATATCGATTTTTATTTTTATAGTCTTAAAAGCAACCTTAAGTTACTGTTTGAAAGTCTTATTTGTTTCCTTAATAACTTTAGCAAATTTAAATTCATAAGATTTGAGTATTTCTAAAATAATATTTTTTAAAGTTGTAAATAGATATTTAACCACTTTGGAATATTTATACTTGAATATAATAAAATAGTTTAGGAATGTAATATCTTTTAGAAAAATTATTCTCTTTTAATTTTATGGTTCTTAAGCAAAATCAATTATTTAGTTAAGCCTAATACTTTGTATAATTCTTTTATCAAAAATAATACATTTAAGTTAAGTTCATATTTCACAATCATTCTCCGCACATTCTCTTGTTACTCTTCTTCTTATTCTTCTTCTTGTTTTCCTGCTCTTCTTCCTCCTCTTATTCTTCTTGCTTCTTCTTTCCCTTCTTTTCTTCCTTCTTTCCTCCCTTCTTCTCTTATTTCTCTTACTTTCCTCCTTCTTCCTCTTCGTCGAACTTTCCTTCTCTCTCATACTATTCCATTTACCTCTCGTGTCTCTCCTTATCTTATTCTGCTATTTCCGTGTATTTTTCTTTTTCTTGTTCTGATAATTCTTTCCAAGCTAAAGATACACATTTCATATAACCTCCTTTTTCTTTTATTTCTTCAGGAGTTCCGAACAGTTCTTCTTTTTTAGTTCCACATTCAGCAATGAAAACGTTATAAGCACTTTTAGCTCGTTTGGGAGCATTGGGGTCAGCTTACTTTCTTTATTTTTTGGCATTAGATTACTTAGCTTTTCCACCGCCCTTCATGTTTAGATTTATATAAAGAGAGGAGTATTTAAAGTAGATTTGGAGGGAATTTCTTAGTTTTCTAATTTAAAAATAAAGGAAATAACGAAAACGAAAGGTTTTAAACATTTGAAATTAGCTAGAAGGAATTATTTAAATTAGTTTAACTAAAAAGCTAAGACTTAATTAGCTTAAGAATAAAATTAAAGTCTTATAAAAGTAAATGAATAACCAACATTTAAAATTATTTATTTTATTTTTAGATTAACAAGTTTATTTCTCTTGTTATTATTTATATGCTTATTTAAAACCCAATATGCATTTCTATTTTTCGAAAAAAAATGAGCAATATAATTTATACTTCTTGTTAATTATGTTTGAATGTACTTTATGATTAACTAGTAGTAGAAATTTAGTTTAGATAACTTAGATGTAGTTTATTACTTTTTAATTTATTTAATATTGTTTAGCAGTAGATTTCACATCTGCCGCTTAAAATAAGTTTATAAATTTTATCTCTCCTCCATTTGGTTTATTCCTTGTCGTCTTCTTCCAATAGATCCTGTTAAAATCAGTTTCAGTTTATCTTGATTCAATTTTCTCTTATAGATTCCTCCTTCCCAATTGCAAAACAGCATTTCTCTTTCCTTTTTTTCCTTGATTCAGTATTTTTTCTTTAATTGATAAAATTTCTAGCCTGCTTGTATAAGTGACCTTGTTAGCAACAAAAGTAACATTTCTTTAAAAATCTAATCTTTCTTGCTGTTCTTCCGTTTGACTTGTTTCCTCCTATTGCCTCAATCTCCACTTTGCATTTTTAGTTAGGTTCCTTTTCAATTTGTTCCACTTCTTGTTGACTTGGAATTTTAAATCCCAATTGTGTATTTTAGCTCTGAATTTATTGTATCTAATATTTTATCTAACTATTTTATTCTTGCTGGTACTTTCATAAAGCATCAATCTCCCTTTCCTAATTGGCCATTCTAAGATAAAGTGTTTCTTAAATTCCATGAGAGACCTTCTCTGTCAACTTCGTGTTCACCTTACGAAGCTTTTTAACCTCTTCCTGGAGGTTTAGTACCACTTTTATGAGCTATTCCATGCTCATCTGGCCAGAATGGTTGAACTCCAATACCTCCCGGTGTAAAGCAGATTTCATCTGCTTCCTTGGTTTCTCATTTGAGGTTGGAGTTTCCATATGGATTGTCTTTAGGTCTTTGCTTTCGTTACTCTTGTTAATTTCCAGGTTATTAAATAAGAAAAAGTTAGGGTTATGAAAAAGAAGACTGCTAAGAAATGGTTTCCCGCTTCCTCTCTTCTTTTTTGGCTAGAGAAGAGGTAGTATAGAAGCCCTTTTTGAAACCTTCTACCATTTTATCTTTATTTAGTTTATTACTTATAGCGTTTTTCTAGTAGCTAATTTTACTACTGAGCAAAATAATTAGTATAAAAATATGCTTTCTATTATATATTTATAAAGAATATATAATTATGCAAATATCTTAAAAACATATCATTTCTAGTTTAAGATGAATAAAGGTTGAGAAAATATATTATAAGTTTAATAGTTAATTAGAGATAAAAAGTCTCTGTACCATAAGATAAGGAATATATTTTTAATCTTTTATATTATCTACGATTTCGATATTAATCTCTTGCAGCCACAAATTATTTTTATTCTTAGTTTAAAGAGTTATTTAATTAATGAACTTCATTTTATTTTTAAATCAAAGAAAAAGCATTAAAGTTGCTTAACTTTAAATTTATATTAAATAATAAGAGCTTCTAAAAACTTTAAAGTATTCTCATAATAGCAGTCTTAGTTTATAAACCTAGTTTCTTATAAAGAGTAAGGACAATTAAAAAATATAGAATGATGTTGCTTAAATTATAAGATATTGAACAATTCTATAATGGCTATATCATAACTGATATCGTTGCTAAAATATTTATAATCATTTACACTGAAATAGTTACTCTATAAAGTATATTTCTGTTATATTTATAAAAGAAAAGTATTTATTTTGTAATTTTAAGATTACTAAGGGGAAAATTCTTTTGAAGATTATAATTATGAGAAAATATTAGTATTCCTATAAAACAGAATAGCCATCATATCATACAAACCGATTTATTTCCGTTGATTTCGAATTACAATATCATTAAATTATTAAACTTAAAGATCTATGTAAGGTCTACGATGCTGAGGTAAATATTGATTATAATCAAATATGTATCCAACAAATATAAAATTAAATATAACTACCAGAAATGGAGTTAAAAATATAAAATTATGACGAAAAGTGCAAGTAAGAGCAAAATAAAATTAAATAATGATCATTGAATAGAAAATAAATGAGGTTTAACTATATTAGCTAACCTAGATCTGCAAAATGTATAAATGTACGCTAAAATATAACCAAAAAAGTTCTTAACTAGAGTTTTCAAAAATATGAATTGAAGAAAATATGAGACGTTAAAAGAGAAAATATAATTTAAAATTGATTCGTTTGAGAACGATTATAAGAAAACTCTTAAAAAAATAGAAAATTAGGAGAATAAAGTGGAATTGTATTAAAAATATGTGTAACAAAAACAAAGTTCATGTTAAGTTTAAATAAAACAATCTCATCTTAACTGGATAAAAGTTATAACCTACTATCGACCGACTTAAGTAGTATATAAAAGAAATCAATTTAGACTTTTTGGAGTAAAAAAAGGGAAAAATATGCTTAAAAAACAAGAAATTATCCAAAATTTATAAAAAACGAATCATGTTAGAAACCAAGAATAATCTTAAAATATTTACGAAAATAATCTGATGAAGATATGATAATATCTTTTATAAAAAATAATATAGAAAAGTTGAAAAGTAATTAGAGAATATAAGAAGATGAATAGGATTTAAAGTTACTCGAAAATAAGTTTCTTACTAAAATATTGTCTACCTTATCAGTGATTCTCATAAAGAGGAATAACTTTAAAAAGCTAAGAGATATGCATAATGTTTTAAAAAACAGGAGATTATGTAAAAATAGAATTTTTAGAGAAAACAAAGAATGATTTTTAGAAGTGAATTGAGTTAAAGAACTACTAAAGCGCCTTTGAAGAGTTAAATATGCTTACATAGCAATCTCCAATAAAACTATTTGCTTTTGAAAAGATTAAGAATTTATTACTTAATAAACAACAAGAAAAATAATTATTTGAATGGAACGAAGAAAACAGAGAGTTACTAAGAATATTTAAAAAGCCTTATAACTGCTGCTTGAAGTTCTTTTTTCAATGAGCTTAAACTTATTAAATAAATCTATTTCTTTCTATCTTTAAAATTAAACATCTAAAATTTAAAGTTTTTAACTATTTTAAAAATTAAATATTTCTCAATTATCTCCTAGAAAGAATCGGAGTAAAAGTGTTTTTATTTAGAAAATAAGATCTACTCAATTAAGCTAAGAAAATTGGAATTAGTGTAAATAGTAGTAAATTAATGATCATTTACCTTATCAATCCAAATATATTTTTGAAGATTTTTACGTTCTACTTAAGATATCAATTTTACAAAAATATGATGTTAATAGTGATATTAAAAATGACAAGTTTATCTTCAACTTCCGCACATTCTCTTATTACTCTTCTTGTTGTTGTTCTTCTTATCTTGAACTTCTTCCTCTTATTCTTCTTCCTTTCTCTCTCCCTTTTTTCCTTTTTTAGTCTCTTTCTTCTCTCCTTCTTCGTCGAACTTTCCTGTCTTTTCATATTGCTCAAATTGTCTTTCATATCTCTCTTTATCTTTATCAGCCATATCTACATATTTTTATTTCTCTTTTTCAGATAATGCTTTCCAAGCTTTAGAAGCACATTTCAAAAATCCTCCTTTTTCTTTTATTTCTTCAGGAGTTCCAAACAACTCTTCTTTCTTTTCTCCACATTCTCTAGTAAAGACATTATAAGCAGATCTAGCTCTAGTTGGAGCACCAGGATCATTAGCTCTTCTTTTAGGTTTAGTTTGCTTAGTTACTTTATCTTTAGCCATAATATACAATTATTAAAAATAGGGAGTTTAAATAGTGAAAATTAGAGGGATTTCTTAATAATTTTTAATTTTTAAAACAAGAAAAGCATTTCAAACCTTATATTTGAATAAGCTTAAATATTTAAATTTCTTCTTAATAATATCTTTTATACCAATTTTAAATTCTTCTTATTTATTTAAATTAGAATTCATAATATCCAAGGTTTATCAATATAATTTAAATTTACCGTTATATAATTATTCAATCAAGATAAATATAAATAAAGAATTTAATGCTTTCAGAACTAAAATTAATAACTATACTATCGATTATATGAAAGAATCTAGCTCTAAATACAAATTATTGGTTTTAGAAATAATCAAACACATATTTTATTTATTTTTTAGTTTTGTGAGTTTTCTAAATTGTTTTATTATCTAAAATTAAAGTCGAGATTGTCAACTAGTAAAGAGAATCAGTCATATAGTTGATAATTATTTGCCGTATAAGTCAGATAATTAAAAAGCCAAAGCAAAGTCAAATTTTTTAATTTAATAAACGGACTTTTAACTTTAAATAGAAAAGAGAAACTATGAAGTGCTTTTCATTTTAGTATAATAAAGGAAAATAATTTTATGACACTTCTGATTCAGTCTATTGTTTTATTTATGGGGAAAATTATCTAACTGAATCATAACAATTTTTCTTAAAATTGGAGTATAAATTTTAGGTGTTTTTATATTATTTCTCTTTCAAAGAATTTTTTTTAATAAAGCTACTCTGATTTAAAATACACAAGCTTGCTATAGATCATTTTATTCATTAAATAAATGAGACAAACTTAATGAATGGTTTTTCAAATTAAATATTTCAAACTCGAAGAGAAGAGAGCAAAGATAAATTATAAGCCACTTTCCCAAAAAAAAGAGCTTTTTTGTAGTTTTTTTTTAATTTATTGACAAAAAATTTCTTTCTCATAATTATTAAATCTAAATTTGATAGTATTAAAAGGAAAATTTAGAAGAATGCTATAAAAAGATTCCTCTACTAACTTGAATAAAAGCATGTTATTTTACATAAGTTCATCTACTCTTCGTTGAACCTTTTTATAAATAAATTTTATTTTAAATTATAGTGTCCAAAGTTTTACAATATCTAAATACTCTTGTTAACAATTTATATATCCACAAACTACTTATCCTTTACTATTCCATTATTTTATGAAATGAACAAAAATATAAAAAATAAACTTAAAGCAAATTTAATGTTAAATATATAAAAATATAATAGAATAATTAAAGCTTCTTTGTACTATTTTTAAAGTATAAAATATCTAATCTAAATTTTTCCATCTAATTTATTTATTTTTTAAGCATAATTTGATGAAGTTAGAAGAGTAAATATTGTTCAATAAAATATTGATTTTTTATTTAGAGGCAATATGATAAATTAATAAAAGTAACTAAATTTAAAAGTTAATAGAGAGATATAACTTAAAGAAGCTAGAAGACTTATAAATTTGGATTGTCAAATACTTTATTCCAGTTTGGTACAATTTAAATTAAAAATGATTATAAATCTTGAAGGTTTATACTTCTAAATAAGTAAAAAATTCAAATGTAGTAATTCTTCATAAATGATTGATTTAATTTAGACTTTATGATATGCTATCTAAGTTTTGCTAAGTTCTCAGATTTTCAAAATTTCTCATTCTTTAATAGTTTTATAATTGAAAAATTTGATAGAACTTTAAAAAAAGTTATGATATTCTTACATAATAAATTAAATAGTTACCTACAAGCTAAATTTAATCATTTTAATCTGAAGCAAAAGATAATTCTTTTATCTAAATGACCGAAAATATTCTTAGGTTTATTTTCGAATAAAGTTTTAAGCTTATGAATAGTAAAAATTTTGGACATATTTTATTCCAAAATTGATACTCATAATCTAGCTTGTTAAATTTACACCTGAAATTATGTAAATTATGTTCTTTTATCGAAGTTTGTTATGTGAAAAATTCTTAACTGAATTGAGTTCTTCGAATTTAAATTGTAAGTAAATTAAGTTTCTTATTACGTCTAATCCAATATAAAGCAAAAATCAGTTTAACTTTTCTACTGAAAGTCTAAACTAATTCTTACTATAAGAGATTATTTTTCTGGAAATTATTTTCAGTAACTAGAAATTATCCAATTAGCTGAAATCTATCAATTTTTCACTTCAAAAGATTGGAACAAATTTCGTATTTAGTTACTCCTATTCCAAATTTACTTAAATCTTTTTTTCTTTTGAGATTTATAGGAAATCCTAGAGTTTCCTTAAAAATAAAATTTTACATAAAAAACTAATTTACAGTATTATCATTGCATTAGCTTCTCACTTTTAGTTATTATTTTTTATGATTGATTTTTCTCTTTCCTCTTTTAAACAATTTCCACGTCATCCACGTACTTTTCTTTCAAGCCTTTTTTATTTAAATTTTCTTCTAAACTTTTCTTATTTAATTTCCTATTTTTAAGTTAATAAAAATAAGTGATTTTTTAAATTTAATTAAATGAGTCTGAGAAGAAATTTAATAATTTTAAAGGATTTATATAAGTAAATATAGCTTTATTTAAATTAGAGATTAGACATCCAATCTAAATTTAATAACTTATTACATATTTTCATCATCTAATTAAGCCATCATTCACCAGATTAACTTAGAGGTCTTCAATTTTATTTTAAGCAGTGAACTGGTAAAAAATTTATTATATCTCTAAGAACTTGGATAACTAATTTGGGAGCAGAGCTACTCCTAGAGATAAGTATACTAAGAGTAATAATAACTTTTCTTTATTATATAAGCTTTAAAAATAATAGTCATGCTTTTCTCGAAATTTATTCCTTTAATATATAACTCATATAGTAAAATCCATTAATAAGCTACATATGAAAAATTTAAAAGTTCTATTAAATAAATAAATCTTAAGAAATAGTCAAACGTAATTAGTTAACTAAAAACAATGAGAAAAAGAAGTTGCACAATTATATTTGTTTAATAGATATAAAAGTTGTATGAATATAAGTTATTTGATTCAATAGTACTAGATAAATTTTAATTAATACTAAATTAAAATATTTGGTGACTCTTAGTAATGATTATTGTTAAATGCCTTAGTTTAGATAATTTTTAATTATTTAGAAATGAGATTGTACTATTGAAATGAGTTATAATCATGTTAAGAGATTATCAATTTTAACTAGTCTTTAAAGGAGATGTGAAGGACTTCTTAATATGCATTGCAAGATTATTATAGGGGCTATTAAAGGAAAATTCTATTTATCTTAATTAATGTTTTTATTAATAATTCTCAATTGACAGTATGAATATCTAAGAAAAAGTCAAACATTATATTTATTTATTTGAAAGAAATGATGAGAAAATATTATCATGCAATTGATTATATCTATAATGAGATATTTAGTATAAAATATTTATTTAAGGGAAGTATATATGAAGGTGATACAACTCAAATATTTAGCTATACCAAATTGCTGATAATATACATTCGCAATTAAAACAGAATTGAGGATATAACACTTTTATTCCAACTTTCTTACTTTATATCTTCAAGAGTTATCTAAGCAATTACTTTTAGATTCATTTGATATAAAAGTCTAAAAGCATAAATAAGTTAACCATACTTAGAATAATAGAAAATTATGATATAATAATCATATGAATATATTATCACTTAATACAGTTTTAAATTTATTTTAATTATGTCTTTAAGTAATTCTTGTAATTCTTGCAATAAGGAATATAATCTAACTGTTAATATACCACTGACTCTACCTTGCTAACATGTAAGATGTGCAGAATGTCTACGTGAAGAATATAAAAATGACTAATACTGCTTTTGTTCTGAATGTGGAAAATCTTTTATTATATAGCTTGAATCTCTGGAGACAAATAAACTCATCTAATAAAATATAGAAAATATGCAATAAAGCAAAGGAAATTAGGAAAGTAAAGAGACTTTAAAAGAATTTTAAAATTAACTTTTAGAACTATAAAGGAAAATATAAAGTCAGCAGCAGGCAACACAGAAACTAATTTAAAAACTTCTAAATGAAATTTTGTTTTCTAAAATTAACTAAATAAGCAATGAAATAAATTAGCTGGTTAAGAGTAGTAGTGATCAACCTAATAGTGAAAAATAACAAATGTCATAGATCCAATAAACCTCAAACGAATAAAATAGCTTATCTTAAAATAAATTATAAGCCTAAGATGAATTATTATAAAGTGCAGAATTAGAGTTGAAAAAAATCGAAGATTATAAGCTAAAACTAACTAAAATATTGTAGCATATATTTCTTTTGCTAAATGATGAAAAATAAGATAAAATAGAATAAATTCTGTTTCAATCATAACAATTATAAGAGACTAAAACTTAATAAATTTAAGTTTAAGAGTGCAATAAAAGGGAGTGTGTTAGAAATCCTTAAGATTATATTCATATTTTTCACGGTGGAAGTCAAAAGTTACATTTATATAATATAAAGGAAGATAGATATTAACTTGTTTAATTAAAGCAAGATATATCTTAAAATTATAGAAGTATATAGTATGAAGATAAAATATATGTAATAGAAGGTAAGCTTTTTATTATTCAGATAAAAAAACTTGAAAAGTAGATTTCGAAGGTAATTTTGAAGCTTTAAACGAATTGAATCAAGAAAGATAAGGTTTCGGAATAGTAGCTAGTAAAGGATTAGTTTTAGTTGCTGGAGGCTAATTTATAAAAAAAAGGCTAAAGTCAGTTGAAATTTTAAATTTAAATTCAAAAAATGACTGAGAAAATCGATAAAAAATGCCAATCGGAATTTATTTATAAACTTTAGTAGCAGATTAGCAAAATGTTTATTCTTTCGGAGGAATGAATTAATAAGGAGAAGTAATTTAAAACGTTTTTTTATACAGCATTCAAAATGACTAATGAGATGAAAGTAAACTTTAACTTCCATTTCCAACTTGTTTAGCTGCAATAAGCCTTGAACCTCTAATAATGTTTGGAGGTTATAATAGTTAAAATGATCAAGAATAAGAAAGCAGCATTTTTAAATATTTACCTAGTGGTTGCATGAAGGAAATTTTTGCAGAAAAAAATTGTAGATGCTGGACAGAAGTAAAAAGGAATGAAAATAATTTATTTAGCTGGATGTATTCAGTAGATAAGTAGAAATACTTAGTTATAAAAATAGATATCGAAACTTGTAAAAGTATAATAATAGAAGAAGTAAAGTGTTGAAATAATTTTTATATATTAAACAGAAATATTTTATAATTTATTTAATCATACCTTCATTTCTTTTTACTATAAATTAGATAAAAATTTATTTATTTTAAACTATTTTCAAGTTTAAAATTAAATTTTTCTTTAAATTGATTCACTCAAATTTATATGCATCACTATCTAGTATTAATGTAAAATTTCTTTGATCAAAAATAGTTTTTCATAATAATAATTTAAATAGAAGTAAGCAAGTTTTAATCTTTTTTAACTTCAGGCGTAAATATTTATTTGCTTAAAGTAAAGGAATTTTTAAAGCAAATTACTAAGATTATCTATAATAGCTATATAGACTTAAACCTACTACAAGATGTATATAATATGAACTTAAATATAAGCGATATTTTAATTTTCTTCGAGTATAAATAAAAGTATGTTTATCTATTAAACCATTTTAATTTGAATATTATAGCTTATTTTATTTCTCAGTGTATATCAGATATATATAATTTGTTAGTTATATAAATCTAATTAATGAGCATTTAAATAAGGTATAGTTAAATAAAGAAGCATACTTTTTATTTTGCTCAAATTTAGTTTATTTTATTATTTTATTTTAGTTCATTAAGAAAACTAATTTAAACAACTAAATCAGGGCTAAATACTAGAAAGATATCATACCCTATTAAAGGATTTTCAGAAGCCTGACTTTAATAATAAAAAGCTATTAGATTACAATTTTTCTTTAGTATACTAAGGAATACTAATAGATCGAAAATAAAATTAAGAAAATGTGGTAGCTTTCATAGTTTTGAAATTTTAGATGAAATACTTATATATTAAAATGATAAAGACTTATAAAATTGTGAAAGAGACACACAAAAGTAATAATTAAAATCTGGATATAATGACTAAACTAAATATGATAAATTTAAAATTTATAATATGAATTTAAATAATGAAGCATTAAAGTTATAATAATAGAGGTAAATTACTTATGGTTTTATTGTAACTTTAAATCAAAGATATTTTGTAGATTATCACTTTTAAATTTAATCTGCTAGATATAAATTTTAATTGTGCTAAGCTTATTATTATGCATTTTGATTTAATTTTCACTTAAGGGGTAAACATTTAATCATATGAAAAAAGAATTTGATTAATAGCTTTATAAATCATTATAGTTAAATAAAAAATTAACTACTAGAAAGATGAATTATGGAGCTAGATTTGAACTTTAAACAATTAGCTCTTCTTTATAGAGCCTAGATGAGTCTAAATTAACTTTCTCCAGATTCCTAGATTTAGAATATAAATTTATCTAATTTATTAGAGTATAAACTAGTTAATTATAAATATAAAAGCCTCATAATTAAAAGAGCAGACTTTTGAATTTTAAATATCTTAAAGTCTATAATCATTTAGTTTTATATACACAAATATAATATAACCAGCATTACTAGCTAATCAACTTAATAAATAAAAGCATTTGAATGCAGTTTCATTAGATATTAAAGAGAATATCAATGAGACCATAATGGATTTATTTCATTACTAATTTTATAAATGTATAAGCTATTCCTAAAATACCTTTTACTTTCTCCTTTGTTATACTTATTTTAAATTGAATTTATTTTTATTATGAGCCATACCTTTTTATTTAGCCTGGTTAAAAATAAATATTTACTATATTAGAATGAATATTATAAAAGTGTAGAGAAATAGAGGTAGAAATAAAACTTGGAATTATCAAATTTTGTAGAATCTAATGAAATAATTTTTTATCTATCGTATGAAAGTTTAAGTTTAAATATAACTTCTTGAAGGATAATAATGTGCAGAGCATTCTAAAATTTTTGAAACTAAGTTCAGCTTTGGATTTCCTTATATGTATAAAAGTATTTATACGAACAATATGCCAAAATCAACAAGAAATATATAATGAAGAGTACAAAACTTTATAGCAAAGATATCCTTTTAATTAAAGCAAAATTCTAAATTCATATAAATATCTTATTTATTTATCTATAATATCAAATATAAAGAAACTAACTTGATTCATTACTTAAAAATAAATTGTTTATTTTATTATACTAGCAGTCTTTTTCTACCTAATTTAGATGTCTAAGAAGTGTTTATTTAAAAAGCAAAGCATTTATCTAAATGCTGTCAGAATGTTTCTTTTATTCCATTTCTGAAAATTCTTATAATTTACATATGAAATCTCATTTATAAATTGTAGCAGAGATAATTGGTTAATTTTCATTTTTACACTACTGTCTTTGGACTGTATTAAGATAATAGTAAAATAGTGTATATTTTTTGATATATTCATGAGCTTTAAAAATTGATTTCTTTATTATATTTATATTCTTCTACCTTTTTTATTATTCAAGCAACTAATGCTACAAAGTACATAAATCCTTCACCTTTGAATAAAAAATTAAATTTATACATAATAAAGATGAAATTTAGTATAAATATACATTAAAATTAGAAATTCAGTACATATCATTTAGTTTTCTTAAAGAAGACAGATAATTATAGAGTATCTAAGCATAAAATGTATTTCTGTGAACTATAAAAAGTTGGTAATCATAATTTTATAAGCTTTTTAATGATATCAACAATCATTAGTTAGTTTACTTTGTAGATAAAAAGATGCTTGAATAGATACATTAAAGTTTGAAATTAGTTACTAGATTTTTCTTTGCTAGAGGAGGAATAATTTGACTCTAACGAAAAATATGTACTGCTACTTTAACTTTATACTAATAACTTTTAAAGCATCGCTTCATTATACTCTGAATTCCGAAAGAATAAACTTAAAAGAGATTCACTATATTAAATTGCTGTTTCTATTTTCATCAACGGTAAAGAATATCGAAATAAAGACTAAAAGAAATGAACTATATAGCATGGAAGATTTATTCTTCATATATTTTAGCATCTACCAAATCATTGCTCTTTACAAGTTTTAATATTTATTTCTGCTCTTTCTTAATATTCCTTTTTATAATCTTAATTCAATCTCGCTTAAGCAATGTATATTATCTCAAAATGAAATATTTAAATTTAAAATTTAAGATAATATCATATAAATAAACTATAGCACAGCTACCTTTTAAACATAATACAAATAGAACTTTCCAATAATTTGTTTAAAGTTAAATAAAATACAAATAATGCTGATGATAAGAGTATTATCACTAAATCTTACATTAAATAGTTATATGTATTTTTTAAAGGATTTATTGTTTTATTAATGAAATTTTTTAAAGTGCAAATAGGTCTTAAGTTTATTGCTTAACTTCATTTAAAAAGAATAGTTTCTTACATTTTCAGATTTAATTTAATTTATTTCTTAAATTAAATTTGCTTTATAAAAATGGAAAGTGAGAAACATAAGCAGTACAGTGAGTTTATGAATGAAAAAATTAAAGTAAGACAAATAGTAAATTACAAGCTATTTATGCCCTTTATCTACTACTCTCTAGTGAAAAATATTATTTTGGGTGTGTCTTATGACAAAATTTTTATGTCTTTCTTAAGAGTTTTCCTTTTCGAGTTTTTCAGATTGAGCTTCAAGCAGATTTAGTACAACTATATTTCCATAGGTTTGCTCTGTCTATATTTTATTCTCAAATCGATAATATGCGCTACCTACGACAAAAACGACACTTGACTTTCTTTCTTTTTCGTTCTATTTTTTCCAATGCTTAACATTATATATCCAGGACATGAGAAGTTTATGAAATCATTTATGCTTTTTTAGATGACAATGAGTATAACACTAGCAGTTTATAACGAATTCATTTTTACCTTGAGTTATGAAACAATCTTTACAATTTCCATAGCATTTCAATCTTGCTATGCAAGCATAGCAAATCAATAAAAATTCACTAAATAATGCTTCTAAGCATGGCAAAAAACAGAGACTGAAAACTAGAGGAATCATTTTTTAAACAGCAATTGTATAACGGGCAAGATAATATTCAATAGCAATGAAATATTTTATACAAATAACTCTATAGAAAGAATGATAGACATTTCATATTTCTATGAGTTCCTTTAGAAGGCAAAATTGAGCTAAGATAATTAAACTACTTTGAAATAATTTCTTGATAGCTATATCCTCTCAAAAAATAAAACTCAAACATAAAACCATCAGGTATAAGTAAGTAAATTTTGAGATATGAGAAATGCTAACGAAATTATGCATCTAGAAGTTTCAGCTCTTAATACAAAATGGTTGGAAGAGGAAGCAGTCATACTGAGCATAAACAATCTGACAGACTCATATAAAATATAGAGATAAAAATTATCTAATAACTATAAAATTTTGCTTCTTAGAGAGTTCAATCATAATGTCAGACATCCTATCACCTTTATTTCATATCTAGTTTAGGAGATTTAGCATTAAATGAAGAAATTTTAAGAAGAAAATTTAGCATTAGAAGTTACACAATACCCTTAATAAGTTATTGAGTCTTATCAATCAGATAAAAGTAAAATATTAGATTGAAAATTTCAAAATGAAAAATAATTCCTTTTACGACAGAATAAATTATAAAAAGATTCTAGACAACTAAAATGTTAAAAAGACATCCAGACAAATAAAGGAATAAATGAAGGAAGCAGAATTCATTGGATTGCATAATGATGTAGCCAAAAAATGGAAATGATAGAATAAGAAACGTAAAACCTTCTCAATACAACTCTTTCCCTTACATAATTTCTATAAAGTGAAGACTAGAAGATATAATACGAAGTTATCTAAGTAAAGAATTTATTTGATGAGGCTTTTAAAATTATAAAATATCACATTTAAGATAAAAATATTCAGCTGATTCAGGTAATTAAACCAGACGTACCTAATTATATTTCAACTGATAAATAAAAAATTCTCTTCATTTTGCAAATATTTTTAACTAATGCATCGAAATATACAAGCAAAGGTTAAATCATTCTTGGAATAAAGAAAGCTAAAATTTAAAAAGAAATTGATAGCTCATCAGATTATTAAGTTTGAGTGAAAGATACCGGAATAGGAATGAACGTTTAAAAGCAGAAAATTATATTCGAGTAACTTTTTGATAGATAAGAAATAAACTTAGAGGTTCCCTAGGGAAGTGGAATGGGTTTGTAGATAGCCTAAAAAATAGCTTAACTATTAGGAGGATAAAGAATTTAGCTTAAATCTAAATTTAAAAGATTTAGCAAATTTTCCTTTTTTATTAGATCTAGAAACGTAGATTAAGTTAAAAACGAGAAAGAACTAAAATAGCATTAAATTAATTCACATATTTAATAGAAATATAAGAAGCAAAATTCTAAATTGTTTACATCATAAACAAATGAGTTTTTAGATTAAAATATACTTTTTTTCAAAAAGATGAAGAGCTTTGAAGAAGTAAAGAAAAATTTGTATGTTTTTAAAGAATTTAAATGCAGCTGTGCAAAAGTTTTACTAGTTGACGACTCTGAAATAATTAGAATGATCTTGTCTGAAATTATGCAAGAAAATGGATACTCTTACTAACATGCAAGCAATGGATAAGTAGCTTTCGATATTGTTAGGTAGAGAATGCGCAATAAATGTTGTAAATAATTTTAAGTAATAATAATGGATTGTGAAATGCCAGTTATGAATGGTTGGAAAGCAACTTATAAAATAAGACAACTTGGATATTAGGCAGCAATAATAGGTTATACTGCATATGCCAATTAATAGGATGTAAAAAGATGCTTGGAAGCAGGAATGAATAGTGTCTTATTCAAACCTTCAAAAAGTGAAATTATTTTGGAAGAGATCAGAAAGTTTGAATAATGATTGATAAATAATTTTTAATTTTTGAGAGATTTTATTCAAACGATACCTATTTTTAAAAATGAATGTTCTAATTTTTTCTTAAAATAATATAAATGAGCAACCAATTTTTTTAATCTAACTTAAATTTAAACAGCTTTCATGTTTTAGAATGGAAAGCCACTGAAAAATTCAGTTAAACAAGTTTTCCTAGTAAAATAAATAAGAGTATTATAATAGATATTGGAGTTACTCACAGCTAAAAAGTGTTTCCCTTTTAAACCATATCTAGAAATTACTTTTATATTAAAAAATTACTATTTAATATTCTAAGTGTTAGGTAATTCTATTGAGCAACTTTTTATAATTTATGCTATTTTTCACCGTTTTAGGAATTTATTTTCAGGTTTCTTTATGCCAAATTTTTTATTAAATTTTTAAGCAAAAAAAATTTAAATGTAGGCTTATAGATTGATTATAATTAGTAAGTAAAGCGAAATGAATAAATTTTATTAGTTTGAATGATATCCAGGATATTTTTGAAATGAATTACTAATAATGTATGATTATATCAATTTTTTAAATCGACGCAAGTATTTAAAAAAGTTTTACATCAAATAAATTCCATTAAATATTAAATCACTAACTTTTTTTTCAAGCTGAGCTAAAGAAAATGATACCATCTCTAGTTACCAAGTCTAAACTTTGTAAATTAACCCTTAATATTTGCATATGAGTAAAAACTTTTAAATCTAAAATGCTGTTTATCATTATAAAGCTTAAAATAGATTTATCTATTTCTTTATTTACTTTATTGTTAAATAAGTGCTTAAGAATAATTTTATTTATTTTCAATAAATTCCAATTTAATGCTAAAAATGAGATATTAAATTTAAATTCCATCTAAACAATCCTAAAGCTTTTAAAATACTATAAATCTCTATAATCCTTATCTCAGCATTATTTCTATTTAGAAATTTTTGGATGATTATTAAAAAGATATAACTATATTTGCATAGTTAAGAATTTTTAAGATGTAAAATTGATAATATTCTTTATAATGTATCTCATGTTTTACCCTAAAGTTTATTTTTGCAGTTAAGTAATTTTAAGAGAGATTGAAATATTTACTATATCTGAATGTTGTCAAAATTAAATATAACCTCTTATTATTAACAAATGAATGCAAAGGATGTAGGTAAATATTTTAACCTAACCATTCTTATTTATTGAATCTTTTGGAGTCACATAATTTAAGTTAAAAATATATTAATAGTTATTGATAATAATAATATACTAAATTAAAGTGTTCGTATCTCCGGGGATTTTAAACCCCTTCAATACATACCTCCAGAGTTCGTTCCTTGAGGTTTAAAATAAAAGTTCGGGACTCCCAGCTTTTTTGGAGTTCTGGCACTCCCTTGAAAAAGCCTCCTTCTAAATATTCTTCCATCCTTGTCTACATAAATTCTTGAAAGTTCTCTCCAAATCTCTTCACTGTTTCTTGTCTGTTTATCCAAATATATCTTGCATCTCTTGTATGTGTAGAATCTTGATTTGCACAGGTAGCACAGCTTGACGACCCTTCTTGGAGGAGTTATCTCTATGGATTTTGTGTATTCAGTTCCTCTTTATTTTCAGCTAAGGTTTAAGGTTAAATTCTTTTTTCTCCCAAAAGTTTCACTTCGATTTCCTGTTTCATTAATCTTTCTTCATTGTTTTAACTTTTCTATAATAATTTTTGTTTTCTTTCTTTAATATTTAAACTTCTTCTTATAGATTACGGATAGATTTCATAAGTTATTCTATTATTAACTATTCATCATTTTTCTATTTCTACATTATTTTTTAATTACCACTTTTCATGTAGTTGCTTGATCGTGGCTATGGGAGTAAAAAGTCTTCCTTGCTTTAGTTAGTTTCTGTTGATTTAATTTCTTATTCAATTTAAGATTATCTTTATTTTTATAAATTTGGGAGTTAAAGAGCCTAAGAAAATTACTATGCTATTAAAGAAGACGTGGTAGGAGAAGAATTAGAAGTCTCTGGTTTTTTTTCCTTTTTCTATGGAGCTGGAAAAAAACCCTTCTAGAGACCTTCTGCCATTTTTGAATTATATTAATAGCTATTAGGATAAAACTTGCTACTTTAGAGCTTAATCTTCTTTTTTGAGTCTTAAATTTCATACTTTTTTAAAGATTTAATTTAGTAACCTACAGCCTATATAGTCTATATAGCCTAAACACATAAGCTTTTCTTTAATTGATAATATGAAATTGAACTAATGTTCTAGAATAAATTCTGTTAAAAGTAAAAAAGTAATTAGATAAAAGCAATCCTAATAAATAAAATCTTAAAATAGTAAAAATAATATGATGCTTAAGGTATAATATTAATATATTTCCTAAAATTTAAATTATAAGCTTAAGTACATTAATTCTGGTATAAGCTCAATATATTTAATTAAATATATATACATGTATATTTAAAAATAAATTAATATACATTAAAAATTAGAGTTTAAGATATTTAAAAGAGTTGAATAACTTCATCCTTGAGAACGAAATAACTAAATAACTAAATTATTGGAAGTGATTGATAATCAAAATAAAGGTATTCTCTTAATGCTAAAATATTTAAATATAAGTATTTAATAAACAAATAGTTATTTTAATCTATAGTGTAAGTTTACAATAAGTATTAAATTTTAAAACTATTGAGTATATATGAGACTGATAATAGTATTTTATAATCATTGTGAGTATAAATCTTCATACCTATTCCAATATTATTAATTTTACTTTTTTAGCTTCATATATAAAAGACTTGAGTATTAACTATTATATTAATGATATACTCTTACTAAACTCATTTTTTTTAATCAAATACATTTATTAAAATATTCGAAAAACTTGAAATATATTAACATGATAAATGAATTTATAATAATTACTCAATCAGTAGCATATTTTGTTTAATAGCTTTTAAGATTTAATTTAAGCAAAAAATAGAAAATAATAAAGCTAGATATTAATTTGTAAGTTGGCCACTTAGAAGCTAATTTACTATATAACTCCAATAATTATAATAAATCATTTTTTAAATAAATTATCAAAAGTTGAAGTTTATATACTATATAAAATGATCAGATAGCTATATAATTAGTTTATTACCTTGAAAATAATTAATAAATATAATAGGTTATCAAATTATAATACAATCAAACAAGTTTAGTGATATATTAAGTCTTTTATTTATTTTAATTTCAACAAATTTTAATTTTTATCTTCTTTAAGTACGATTTTAATAATCAAAAATTAGAAAAATAGCGAATATAAACTAAATACTTGCTATATTATGAAATACTTATATGATATATTAAAAACGTTAAGTTCATTTTATATCTTAAATTTCTCTAGCTTTATATATTAAAGAAAGCAGATATATTTTATATAACAAGTGTTTATTATAATTAAAGCTATTTACTCTGCTAATGACATTTATTATATTTTTAGAAATATAACATACTCTCTTAGTTTATATAATTCGTAACTTGTTTAAACTTGTTAAATCATTTCGTTACAGCTTACTCTTAATTTTCTTCTTTTTTGGTGTAATTTAAGATAGTTTTTTTAGTAATAGATTACATAAAATTCTAAATCTAACTTTAAAAATGAATCTTTTAAGATTCTTATTTTAGATATTTGTATGAATTGTCCTTACATTCTTGCTTTAAATTTCTTTTTCATTTTTATCAATTTTAAACAATATATCATATCGAAATGATTTAGAAAGCACTGTGAAAAAATTGTTATAAAAGTAGTAAAATGAAATAAGTTAATGACATAATTAGATATTGAGTTATAAAATTAACTATTAATAATTCAATTAAATGAAGAATTATTAGTCCCACCTCTAGAGTGAAATCTTGGAAATAGGTTAAAAATATTATGCAATCAGAAAATTAGAATTTCACCATAGAGCGGTAAAAAATTGAAATAGCAGAGGAAATAGAATCGAGACTCATGATCTAAGAAAGCGATAATAACCCTTCAAAAATATTTCGCAAGATCAGAACAACTAATCATAAAACTAGCAATAGAGGTAGAAAGAACTGTGAGAAAAGATAGAAAAATAGAAATTTAAGCAAGAGTACCAAACTTCTAGTAGAAGTTGAAAAACAAAAAGGAGATACTTCATCAATTATAACTTAAAAGAGAAAGATTATATTGCAACAAACTTGCAAAAATATTCAAGAAAAAAGACATTGAACATTGTCTCGGCGAAAAATAACTCAAGGACCATATACACAGCAAGGAGAAGAGTTTTAGAGATTTTAAAACTTTTATCTTAAGTCTCTAGAGCATCTAGAAGTTGGTAGGAAAGAGGTCGAAATACTTCTAAAACGAAAAGCATTTAATTTTGTATTTGTACATGTATATAGTTATTATGGTAATAGGGAGATTAATTTATACTTTTAAAAATGTAATTAGTTGGATATATTCAGCGGATGAATAGAAATACTTGTTGATAAGAATAGATATAAATCATGTAAACGTATAATAATAGAAAAAATAAAATGCTAAGTTAATTTTAAATGATATTGGTATAAAAATGTTAGAACAAGCTTAAATTTACTAATGTAAGTTCTTTAATAATAGTAATAATTTAATTTTAAAGGATTTAAAAAAATATTATTTTTAGTTGCTAAATTATTTTAATATCATTGCTTATTTACTTTCTGATGTATATATTATACATAGTTTCTTATCTATATAGATTAAAGTCATTTAATAAATATTTATACAAGGTTTGCTTTGAATAGGATCAAAGATATTATTTTTATTACTAGTTTAATTTAGCTTGCTAAAATATCTTATTCCAAAGCTTTTAATAAATTAAATCAGTTCTAAATTTTGTTACTAGAAAGGTTTTATGAAGATTAAAAAAAAACAACTGTAATTTATTTGTAGAGCTTTCTTTTATAAAAGGCATTTAAATATTAACCTTAATATATAAAAAAATGTAGGCAAGTTTTTTCCCCCTAATATAATAAAAAACATTAGATGAAGCTATAAAATAGATAAAGAGATACTTTAATCAAAGATTTATTTTAACTAGACTAAACTACCATAATTATATAATTTAATTGAAGGTTTATAATAAAAAGAGATAGTTAAATTAATAAACCTTTTAGTTTTTATGCATTTATAAAGATAGAAATATAAGAGAGGTATATTTTCACTTTTTAATTCGCTAAATAAAAATTTTAAATTTGCTGTTATATTTATAATTAAAAATACTTTGATTGTCACTTATGAAATAAACACTTGATTCATATAAAAGATGAATGTATTTAAATAACTTAATAAAAGTAAATAGCTAAATAAAAAATTAGTTACTAGAAAGAATATTTATGTTGCTATATTTGAGTCATCAACAATATTACTATATAAAATAAGCATAAAGCTTTTTAAACTAACTATATAGCAAATATTGGGTTTAGAATAAAAGTTACCTTGTTTATTTATTTATAAGTTATTTATGATGAATTATAAAATCATAAGATAAAGAAAATTTAAAGGGATAAGCACCTTAAAACTGAAAGATTTTGTGATAGTGCATTTAAAAATCATAATATGGTTAGAGAAAGCCAATTAATCTACAAACTACCTAAATTTTATTGGAATACTCTGAAATTCTTATACTCTTTGCTTTAAGACACTATTCTTAATTTTTTCTAAATTGGTTGTAAAGACAATTTAACTTATTTGTTCCAGATGTAACTATTTATTACTTTAGAGATATAAAGTTAGAAGTTATAATGTTGAATATAGTGCTATTCATGATAATGATATAATCATTATTATCAAAAATTTGCTCTTTAGTTATATTTATTTATATCTAAATTCATTTCTCTTAAATAAGTAGGTTTAAGTTAAATATAGTTTAAATTAATATTTTATTAAGATTTTTATATTATATAGCAAGAAGAGATATAAACCTAATTTAGAGGGATATAGATTATAAAAAGTTAAAGAAATTTTTATTTTCTATATCCTTAGCGAGTATTAGGGATAATAAAACTTCTTAAATAGCTATGATGCTCATGACATTCTTATTTAGATGGAAGTGAATTTCGTTTTAATTGTCTTCACTTATATTAAAATATTTAAAAGAATAATGTCGATCGACTTAACATAGACTAGCCTAAAGACAAGTATTTAGCATATTATTTAAGATAGCTCATACAATAAATGTAAAAATGCTAAAATTTGAAGTCAATTTTTAATGTTAAGCCAAGCTTAACCTAATTTACTTATAATTAGGGATTTAACTTTTCTAATATAAATAGATAAAAGTAATTTCTTTTTCTTCGTTTGTTAGTAAAATAATTTAATAAAACTATTAATTTTAAAGCTACTATCATAGTATAAAATAATAAATTTATGATTATCATATAATCATTTTCAAGCTATTATAATTAGGGAGTTAAGTCAAATATTTTACATTAACTTCATTCATTTATATAACATAATAAATAGAAATATCACTGGACAATAATTAGGTATGATGAGTTTTGTAAAATTTTTAAGTAGAACCTAAGACTTAGATCTTATTATTTATCATTTAAAATTAGGTCTAATTGAAAAAATTTACTCTTAGTATCTAATTAAAAGTTAAGATGAATTAAGGAGGAGATATATCATTTTAAAATATAACCAACACTTTTCAGCATATAGTAATATTTTAGGATAAACCTGATATTAGAAAAGATAATTATCTCTAACTATATAATCAATAATTTTTATTTATTTTAGCTGAAAGAGAATAGTTTTAGCTAAAGATCATAAACATTTTAAAGTTGATATTAAACTCTTTTAAATACTTATTATGCATTATATTGTATACTGGCATACTTTTTTATTAATAGCTATATTCTTTAAAATTTCTTGAGACTTGTTCTTACTATTAAAACTTACCTAGAATCAAATAATATTTTATTAACAATATTTTAGCTTACTATGAATATTTACTCTATATCTAAAAATTAAATTCAATCATTGTTTAAAAAGAAGCAATTTTGAACTTTTTTTTCAGAGATACATAGACAGAATTTAAGCATTTATAAAATGTAACAATTAAAAAATTCTACCCAAAGATTTATTTTATTTTGAATATAAAATTAATTGCTCAATAGAGGGTTCTTTATCTGATAGATAAAATTTAAATTAATATAATAAAATACATAATCTTAGTATGTAATCTTTTACTAAATAACTAAAAAAATTTAAATTTGAGTCAGACTAAATATCAAGTGATCCTCACTTCTATTATTAAAGAATTTTGAAATTACTGAATGCTGCATGTTAAGAATTTAGCTCTTAGAGAATAAAATTATAGACAAAATTAAAAATTATTTATCAACCATTATTCAAACTTTCTGATCTCTTCCAAAATAATTTCACTTTTTGAAGGTTTGAATAAGACACTATTCATTCCTGCTTTCAAGCATCTTTTTACATCCTATTAATGGGCATATGCAGTATAACCTATTATTGCTGCCTAATATCCAAGTTGTCTTATTTTATAAGTTGCTTTCCAACCATTCATAACTGGCATTTCACAATCCATTATTATTACTTAAAATTATTTACAACATTTATTGCGCATTCTCTACCTAACAATATCGAAAGCTACTTATCCATTGCTTGCATGTTAGTAAGAGTATCCATTTTCTTGCATAATTTCAGACAAGATCATTCTAATTATTTCAGAGTCGTCAACTAGTAAAACTTTTGCACAGTTACATTTTTGTTTTTACTAAACTTTTGGATCTTATTTTACTTCTTCAAAGCTATTCAATTTTTTTAGAGAAAATATACTTTCATCAAAAAACTCATTTGTCTATGCTGGAAATAATTTAGACTTTTGCTTCTTATATTTCTATTAAATATGTGAATTAATTTAATGCTATTTTAGTTCTTTCTCGTTTTTAACTTAATCTACGTTTCTAGATCTAATAAAAAAGGAAAATTTGCTAAATCTTTTAAATTTAGATTTAAGCTAAATTCTTTATCCTCCTAATAGTTAAGCTATTTTTTAGGCTATCTACAAACCCATTCCACTTCCCTAGGGAACCTCTAAGTTTATTTCTTATCTATCAAAAAGTTACTCGAATATAATTTTCTGCTTTTAAACGTTCATTCCTATTCCGGTATCTTTCACTCAAACTTAATAATCTGATGAGCTATCAATTTCTTTTTAAATTTTAGCTTTCTTTATTCCAAGAATGATTTAACCTTTGCTTGTATACTTCAATGCATTAGTTAAAAATATTTGCAAAATGAAGAGAATTTTTTATTTATCAGTTGAAATAAAATTAGGTACGTCTGGTTTAATTACCTGAATCAGCTGAATATTTTTATCTTAAATGTGATATTTTATAATTTTAAAAGCCTCATCAAATAAATTCTTTACTTAGGTGACTTCGTATTATATCTTCTAGTCTTCACTTTATAGAAATTATGTAAGGGAAAGAGTTGTATTGAGAAGGTTTTGAGTTTCTTATTCTATCATTTCCATTTTTTGGCTACATCATTATGTAATCCAATGATATCTGCTTCCTTCATTAATCTTTCTGTCCATTTATATGTCTGAATATGATTTTAATAGTTTGTATTCTTAATTAATATTTTTCTTTCGTTCTAAAAGTGATTTCTCTTTTTAAAATTTTCAATCTAATATTTTACTTTTATCTGATTGATAAGACTCAATAACTTATTAAGGGTATTGTGTAACTTCTAATGCTAAATTTTCTTCTTAAAATTTCTTCATTTAATGCTAAATCTCCTAAACTAGATATGAAATAAAGGTGATAGGATGTCTGACATTATGATTGAACTCTCTAAGAAGCAAAGTTTTATAGTTATTAGATAATTTTTATCTCTATATTTTATATGAGTCTGTCAGATTGTTTATATTTATAATGACTGCTTCCTCTTCCAACCATTTTGTATTAAGAGCTGAAACTTCTAGATGCATAATTTCGTTAGAATTTCTCATATCTCAAAATTTACTTACTTATACCTGATGGTTTTATGTTTGAGTTTTATTTTTTGAGAGGATATAGCTATCAAGAAATTATTTCAAAGTAGTTTAATTATCTTAGCTTAGCTTTGTCTTCTAAAGGAACTCATAGAAATATGAAATGTCTATCATTCTTTCTATAGAGTTATTTGTATAAAATATTTCATTGCTATTGAATATTATCTTGCCCGTTATACAATTGCTGTTTAAAAAATGATTCCTCTAGTTTTCAGTCTCTGTTTTTTGCCATGCTTAGAAGCATTATTTAGTGAATTTTTATTGATTTGCTATGCTTGCATAGCAAGATTGAAATGCTATGGAAATTGCAAAGATTGTTTCATAACTCAAGGTAAAAATGAATTCGTTATAAACTGCTAGTGTTATACTCATTGTCATCTAAAAAAGCATAAATGATTTCATAAACTTCTCATGTCCTGGATATATAATGTTAAGCATTGGAAAAAATAGAACGAAAAAGAAAGAAAGTCAAGTGTCGTTTTTGTCGTAGGTAGCGCATATTATCGATTTGAGAACAAAATATAGACAGAGTAAACCTATGGAAATATAGTTGTAATAAATCTGCTTGAAGCTCAATCTGAAAAACTCGAAAAGGAAAACTCTTAAGAAAGACATAAAAATTTTGTCATAAGACACACCCAAAATAATATTTTTCACTAGAGAGTAGTAGATAAAGGGCATAAATAGCTTGTAATTTACTATTTGTCTTACTTTAATTTTTTCATTCATAAACTCACTGTACTGCTTATGTTTCTCACTTTCCATTTTTATAAAGCAAATTTAATTTAAGAAATAAATTAAATTAAATCTGAGAATGTAAGAAACTATTCTTTTTAAATGAAGTTAAACATCAATCTTTAGATCCTTTTTCTACATTAAAGCCTTTAAATAATAATATCATAAATCCTTTTAATCTAGTACTATTACTAACAACTTGCAATTAAATGAAGAGTAACGAAATAATTTTTCTTTCTATATTCGTATTTCATTAAACCTTTCCTATAAATTTTGGAAAGCTATACTTGAGAAATGCTTATATAAGTTTATGCAAATAATTTGATAGGTATTATGTACCATTAAAATTTTTTCTTAATATGATTTATATCGATTTGTTAATAAGAGCATAAGCAAGAAAGAATAAAATTATAAAAAGGAATAGTATATAGTAGCATAAATAATTATAATTAGTTGTAACGAACAATTACTCAACACAATTTAAGAAATCTAAGATAAATTAGTTCTAATCATAGTCTATTTCACTTTACTCACTCAATTTATACCTATTGTCTGTAACCTAGAGGCTTTGTTAATATAATGCTTTATGTTTAGAGAAGGAAATAAATAATTGCTAAAGTTAAATTAATATTTTTTAAGTTTGTTTAATTTAGAAATCACAATTTAAAAGAATTTTTATTCAAGAAATGCTAGCATTAGGTTAAGAGCAGATATCAAATTTAATGCTAAACTAAATATTTAGACTCTTCTAATTAAGTCAAAATTTAAGTTAAAATTAGGTAATTTTAAATTTAGCAAACTTAGTAAAGTAGAATTATTCTATCTTTAATAAATTAAGTCATCAACACTAATAAATTTAAAAAGGTTAGAGTTTTAAGCGAAATCCTTTTTATCATCTTTTGGATGTCCAGTAGTGATGCATTTTATACTAAGATTCTCTAAAGCAAGATATCTATTTTAAGAAAAATAAATTATATATACTAAGCCTCGTTATATATTAGTTCTACTAAAGATAATCTTTGATATAGATAAATTGAATTATTCAGTCAACAATAAAAGAATAAAGTAGTCATAAGCATTCAAGTGCTTGAAAAACAAAAAATAATATAGAAATCATGTTAAAAGCTAATTAATATATCCAAAATTATATGAATTTTACTATTATCTTAGCAAAAAAACACATTGAATGCATAATTTAAATTAAAACTTATTTATCTTGGAAATATTTATAATGATAGATAAAAAGTGATTAAGTATATTTTCCATAAAGTAAAAATTAAAAGTAGCAGTCAGGATTATTTTTAATCTAACTAAAGTGGATTTTTATTCTAACTTGTTTAGTAAAAAAAACAATTCTAAGATATCCTAAAACGGTAAAAGATAGCTGATATATAAAAATAAACTGATTTGCTTTTAAAACAGTGATTTGAATTAGTTTTGCTAATTTGAAGATTTAGTCAAAGATTATTTAAACTGGGGAATCTTATTTAAGTTAGATTTTATTTTAATTTTATAGTTAAATAAACCTATTTATAGTAAATTTGAATATATCTATAAATAATAAAATTTTTATGGTTTATCTTCTTTGTCTAAATTTTATTATTTTATACTTCTCTAATGATTTAGTTAATAGCTTGCCCCTTTATAATCTATTGATAAATTTTTTATTTTAAATAAATATAAAATTGAGCTGTAGTTCAAGATAAAATTTATAATATAAATAAATAATAATAAAAATCAGAAAAAAAGTAAATATAAAATATAAAGATTATTAGATATAAAATTACTTTATTAAATACAATTTTAATTTAAAATTTAGTATATTAACCCTAGCACTCACTACTTTCTATTTTTATTCTAGTATCTGCTTTTATAAAAAGTATAAGCAAACTAATTTTAATATTTTTAGTAAAAAAATATTTTTTTATTTTCAGAATTATAAAAAGATATAATTATTGATTCTGGCATAGTTAAAAAGTTTAAATTTAGTATTAAATTTTAGGATTATTGATTTATTAATATTATTGGATTTTTTTAATTATATTGGCATAATTTTAAGATTGGTAAAAGTGTCATATAAATAAATATAATATATTAATCTTAGTTAAATATTTAGTTTCCATATAATTTACAATGCTTATATCATTTTAAAATCTTAAGTTCATACTTTAAAATAAATTATTATATTTTATACTAATGACTTACTTCTTTTTTAATTGATTCTTTGCTAAATTAAATCCCAAATTCTTATTACAATTTTTACACTTCTAATTTAATAATTTGATAACTTTATAAAAATAATCTGCTTAACTCAATTACACACTTTTAAAAGTTATTCTAGCATCTACTTATTCCAAATGAAAATTAGAAAAATACAAAAAAGCTAGATATTTATTTTAGCTATAAATAAAGAAAGCATTTATGACTAGAAAATTTCATAAAATACTGTAACTATAATTAAAGCTAAACTTTAATATTTATAATATTTATATAAAAGATAAATAAACAATATAAAAATATAATATATAATTTAATTTCCTTTAATATATAAATTAAAATCATATAATTATATAATCAATTCTTTTATCTATCTTTAGGTATAATAATAATAAATTAACTATTTTTCAAATATTATAAATAAATTAAAGATTTTATTTAAAACTTTTTTTAAATAAAGTTTCATTAAATTATATATTAATAAAAAGTATTTTTATTAGTATATAATTTAGTATTTTGCTTAGATGTCTTTATTCTTATGTAATAAATTAAATAAATTTATTTATTATAATTATTGTTAATTATAAAAAATGTTCTTATACTTAATGAAAATTGAATTTTAGAGATATTAATATGATTCTTAATTTTTATAGATTTTATGCTTTTTGGAATATAATTTTTGATTCTTGGAGATAAAATATTATCTTTTTACCCTTTTTTATTATAATTAAGTTAATTGATTAGGTATAAAAATATTTAGATATCAATTATTTTATTAGTAATAATCTAATAAGTTGCTTAGCTATAAAGGTTATAATTAAATTTATTTTTATAGTTTCCTCTAAATTTCTCTTTTCTCTTTTATATTTATCTTAAAATAAATTTTAAATATATTATAAAGAGAAATTAAAATAACTTATAGCGTAATTATTCTAAAATGCTTACAATTTTATTCAACTAAATTATAATTATTTATTTTATTTAATAAAATGTCTAATCAAGTCAAATGTATCAACTGCAATGAAAAATATGATTCTTAAGTTAATATTCCTATGACTCTTCCTTGTAATCATGTTTAGTGTAATGTATGTATTCGAGTTCAGTTTAGAAAGAGCTAACGCTATTAATGTAATTAGTGCTAAAAATTTCTTCAAGAAAACCCTGAAAACTTAAATAAGAATGAAAATATTTGAAGAAATCTCAGAAATAAAGAGCAGAATAATTAAATTTAAGATAAAACTAGGACAATATAAGAATATTATAATAATTTTATAAATTTAAACAATAAACTAACTAAATAATAGTAATAAATACGATCTTAAATAGAAATACTTTTGAACGAAACTTTATTTCTGTAAAGTAACTAAATTGGTTAAGAAATTTTCAATACAACTTAAACTTTATAACAATAAAGAGAAATTATTTAAAATAAATCTCAGTGACGATAATAAGATTAAGTTTAATGATAAAAAAAAACATCATCAAGTTAAAATTTAGCTTAATGAAGTGATTTAGAAACCAGAAGCGAGTAAGAAATAAAAAAATTAGAAGAAATAAACTAAAAAATACCTCAAATTATTAAGTAAGTATTTATTCTTCTGAATGAATAAAAGTTTGATTAAATCTAATAACTTACTTAGCCTATATAAATTCCTTAAGAATATTAATAATAAATAGAAAATTAAAAAGAAATATCTTTACAAAATAGATTAAATTTTATTCATATTTTCCACGGTGGAAGTCAAAAGTTACATTTATATAATATAAAGGAAGATAGATATTAACTTATCAAGTTAAAATAAAAAATATCATAAAATTATAGAAGTGTGTAGAATGAAGATAAAATATATGTAATAGAAGGTAAGCTTTTTATTATTCAGATAAAAAAACTTGAAAAGTAGACTTAGAAGGTAGCTTCGAAACTTTAAATGATTTGAATCAAGAAAGATAAGGCTTTGGAATAGCAGCTGGTAAAGGATTAATTTTAGTTGCTGGAGGCTAAGTTTAAAAAAATAAGTTAAAATCAGTTGAAATTTTAAATTTAAATTCGAAGAAAGAATGAGAATATCGACAAGAAATGCCTATATAAGTTTATTTATAAACTTTAGTAATTGATGAACAATAAGAAAATATTTATTCTTGCGGAGGAATGAATTAATAAGGAGAAATAATAAAAAGTATTTTTTAATATAATATACAAAATGATTAATGAGATGAAAGTAAACTTTAACTTCCATTTCCAACTTGCTTAGCTGCAATAAATTTTTAACCTTTCATAATATTCGGAGGTATTATTGATGGGAATGATTAATAAAATAAAATTTTGAGAATAGATGGATAAAATAATAAGTAAGAATAGCTTGAAGTTTAGAATTGTAGATGTTGGACGTAAGTGAAAAAGAGTGGAAATAACTTATTTAGCTGGGTGTATTCAACGGATGAATAGAAATACTTGGTGATACGAATAGATATCGAGACATGCAGAAGTGAAATCTTAAAAAGAGTAGAATGATGAAATAGATAAAAAAATTTATTTTTATTTAAGATAAACAAGTCTTTAATCATTAAAAGCTATTAAATTTTTCTACACTTTTAACTTTTAACTTATTACTTAAAGCTATAATTCTCATTTTTGATAAAATCTTAAATATAAACATCTTTTAATTTAATTTCAATTTAATTATTTAATTATAATTCTTTAATTATTTAAATAAAATTATAAGAATTTTCAAATTTAGTTTATTTCTCAAAAATTAAAGCAAATTATTTTCCTTAAAATTAATTTATATATAAAAGAATTATTAAATATAAGAGCAAAAGTTAATAAAAATAATTAAATTTTTTTTAAATAATACTTTTTTAAATAAATCATAAAGATATAAAATTAATATGAAAATTTATTAAGATAGTTTACATAAAGATAGCATAATTTAATAAAAGTAAATTAACTAATAGATTTATATTTTTTTATATATTCTTGTGAAAAATTTATTTTAACTAATTATTATATGCATTTGCTTATAAAAGTCTTAGTTGCTTTATTCATTTTTCATTTTATAGTTTTATCTTCCTTAATCTTTTTCTTTAGAAAAAATTAATATTTTAATTAATTTGGAAAAAATTAAAGAAATCAATAATTAGTATAGGTTATGAGATAGAAACTAAGTCAGATAAATAAGTTAATTTTATTAAAAAAATATAAAATGGATGTCGGGCGCGTTAGCCAAACTAGTAGGTAATCTGGTGCAGTATATACCGCATTGCGAGTAATCTCGCCTAGATGCCTCCACGGGGAAGGGAGGATAAGCTCCGTGGGCCTTCTAATTACCGACTTGATAACTATCTCTTATTTGGACCATACTTCAATATATTTTCATTTCTTCATGTAAGCCTTCTGGTAATAGAAATTCTTCTCTTATTATTTACATATCTTCATCATTTACCTCATTATTATCTTCTTCTCTTCTGTCTTCTATCTATCTAAGCTTTATTTAGGTCATTATTGCAAGCTTCCTTTATTTTTTCTTACATATCTTGCCAATTTTAGTTTTTAATTCTTTTTTCTTTATTAAGTTTTTATAAACTCATAAAAAATATCCTTTTCCTGCTCTAAAGTTTTTCCTATTTTTTTTTCATTCAATTTTCTTTTCTTTGTATCCTTTTTTTTCTTTTTTAAATTATATCTTTTATATAATCTTTTATTATCAAGTCATTTTTAGATCTTTTTACTTCTCTTATTTTCTAATTAATTTTTATAAATTCTCCGTTCCTCCAATTATATTAAAAGTTCCATTCCTTATTTCTCTACTCTTGATGCTCTTAAATTTCAAATACAAGCTTATCTTCCTTTCTTTGTACTCTTAACATTTTTCTATGATATATCTTCCATTTACTCTTGCATCATTGCAGAAAGGACATTGACTTGTCACAACTAGGTTTCTTTCTTTTAAGTAATCCTAGCTTCCATTACATCTCGTTCTTATTCTAAATATGTAATATATTTCTTCTTTTTTGTTTTTATTGTATCTCAAGTAGTTGGGTAGTCCTACTACATATTAATCAAATATGTTTTTCTATACTGTAATGTTGTTATCATTTACTCCATTCTTTCACTATCTTCTACGTATACTCTATATTCTCAAATTGTACGATTAATGTTATTCTTTCCTTTTTAATTATTATTACCTTCATCTATAAATATATCTTTGTCTTCAATTTTTAAATTTTATTTTATTGCTGTACAATTTTATTCAAATATAAGTTCTCTTCTTTACTTAGGTCGAACATTAATCTATCTACTGTCTTTCCTTAGTTAACTACTAGATTGTTTCTTATTTTCAACGTTTTCTGTCATAAGTACTTCTTAAGCTTCATAAACTACAGTTCATGTTCGTAAATCTCATTTTGCACTTAAAAAAGGGTATCTATGATTGTTTGTAAAACTCTTCTCTATATTATTTATAATAGCTCCATCACTTCACATATCTTTTTAGTCTTCAATCTAAATCTCTTATATTGCCATTATATGGATACTTTTTTGAGTCATAAATTAGACTAGAGTCTCTTTTGCACTTCTAACTCCCCTAACGTGTGTTGTCCCATTTTTATGACTTATTCTTATTCTTATTCTACTTTTTCATCCATCCCCTCTGTTTCTTTTTCACCACTCTCTTCTTTTTTATTTATCTGCCTTCTCCATCTTTCCTTCTTCTTATCTATCCTTCTTGCTTCCATTCTCTTTTCATTATTAGTTATTTCTCCCTTTTATCTTTTCTTTCTTCTTACCTATTTGTTCTTCTTCTTTTACCTTTTCCTATTAATTGTTGTGGGTAATTGTTCACTTTTGTTATTGGGCTTCTTAGCATAGGAAATCTAATTAAAGCTTACTTCAATTTTACTTCTTACTTCTCACTTTCATCTTGCCTTTTATTTTTTTTCTTCTTGATCTTGTTATTCCATTTTGCTTTTTTTTCTTTATTTACACTTTTCCTTACATACTCCATTATGTTAATTTTTTTTAATTATTTCTTCTAATAGGGTTTAAAGTTTTTACCATCACTTATCCTATCTTTTTCTCTGATTTGTTTTATATAATATCTTATTATTTAGTTTATTGCTTTCTATCTTATTTAATTCTTTGAACACTATCCCTCTGCCTTACATATTTCCAATTCCATTTTAATTAAAAATAATTCTAATTTATT
This sequence comes from Loxodes magnus, assembly GCA_946699065.1. Lineage (NCBI taxonomy): Eukaryota > Ciliophora > Karyorelictea > Loxodida > Loxodidae > Loxodes > Loxodes magnus. Next base: position 42,039 of record CAMPDV010000519.1, on the reverse strand, counting down.
CTTTTAACATAAAAACTTTTTATTGCTTAATTGTTTAGTTTTTTTAATTATTTTTTCATTTTCCTGTTTTATTTCCTTCTCTTCTTCCCTTGCTTCTTCTATAATCATTTATTCTTCTTCTTCAATTATCCTCTTAATTGCTTGATTTACTTTTAATTCTGGCTTGTTTATTGTTAATTTAACTTATCCTTTTAGTATCTCTAATTCTCTTGTATGTAGTTTTTTCCTTTTTGCTGCTTCCACCCTTCTACATTGCCGGTTTATGGGCCCTTTCAATTTTCATAGGCAGCAGATAAAATTTACTGGGTTTTGTATTTTCATTTTGTTTTCGTTCGGGTCTATTACTTCTGGTATCCTCTTTGCTTCGTCTATATCCTTTAAGTCTAGGTACACTAGACTGGTACCTGTTATCATTATAGTGTTTGGTTATACATGCTTAACCTCTCCTCTAGATTTTCCATATTACCTCATTATTTCCATTACTTCCTTCATGTTTAAATATTCATTTATTATGAAGAATGCTGGCTATTATGAACGTCCAAATATTCTAATTAGTTTCTTGCTTAGATAGGAATCTTAAAGTCTTAGAATGTTCATTCCCTGAATTATGCGAATTTTTGATATCTTTCTTCATTGTTGAAAACCAAATATACTATTCCTTTTAATTAAAAAAATTAATTTGGCAAATGTTTGTCTGTATTCGCTCCATATTTGATTCTTAAACACTTGATGCACATCTTAGTCAATTGCCTTTTTCTCTACTAAATCAGTATTTCTAGTTAGTGGTTAAAATAAACTACGGCCACCATAACTGATAGATTATCATATGCATTTTGGCAGATTCTTCATTTCGTCTTCAGGAAAGTTGGCTGAAATAAGTTGTTCATTCTTTTTTTTAATTATTGCTTAGGCTGTGTACTTTTTTTAACCACTACATTCCTTTCTTATTTTATGCTCCTCCTTTTAGTGAAATCTATCCAATCATTGATTTATTGATATCCTTTTCCCATTGAGCTTATTATTAATTCATGTTCGCTCAATTAGTGAATTTGGCTCTGTGTAGTCTGAGAGATCTCATTATGAGTCTGGTTTCCATTAATAATAAAGAAGGTTGGACTTATTAAAGCGAAGACGTGGTAATAGAAGTTCTTCAGGTTTTCTCTCCTATTCTGAGGAGGTAGAATAAAAACCCTTCTTGAAGCTAACCCTTTTTAATATATATAGTAAGCTTCTTCTTATATATAATGAAAATGGAATCAAAATGTTAAAGCACTAAGGAAGTTAGTATAACTTTAATAATTAAATTATTTAACAACTAAAATAGATAAAATTAAAATGAATTAATTTGAATACGAAAATATTAAGTATGCTAAAAAGCTCAGGATTTTCGACTTCCAGAAATTAGTAAGTAAAATCCATAATATCCTTACAAGAATTTATTTTTGAGGATTTATTTTCTTCGTCTAATTTTTTAGGCAATGCCAAGCCATCATCAACTTCGTAATCCAATGCAACATTGCAAAAAATTAGACTCCAATTTTCCTTATCGCAGCCTCATCTTCCCGGAATAATTAAATAGGCAAGTCACTTTGAGAAGCAATCTTAAGGGTGCAATTAACCTAAATAATAACTTGGAGTTTGTCTCCTTAAACCATTCTCCTTCGGTGTCATATTAAATTATCAAGATGAGTCATTTACTTAAAAAATTATAATTATTCATTATCAGATCCCTCATAAATAAAATGCTATTATTTACTACAAAAAAAGTGAAAAAATTAAATTAGTTATTTAATGAAATAATTCAAGTAAGCAAATCTTTATTAGATCTCTTAGAAATCTTTAAATATCTAAATTAAAAATAGATTGTTAATTATTTATTTAATCATCTTAATCACTAAATTCCTTTTACAACTTTTTAATTATTATTTATAACTATTTAATATCAATAAAAATAATTAAAAGATGGCAGGAGCTGAGGTTGATTCTCTGATCGAACCTTCTAGTTTTATGGATAAAGTCAAGTTCCTATCCTATCGCTGAAAATCCCTTACTAGAGTCAATCTTAACAAGTAATCAAAATCTTTCTGACTAGCACTCTTTCTAGCGGCTTGAAGCATGCTGGTCCATAGTTATGGGAACTCCCTGGCTGAAGTTTTTTGAATTAAGCAACAGAATATTTAAATTTTGTGAGTAAAGAGTTTGCCCTGGGTTATTTAGTTTGAAAGGAAATTCCAGTCCCTTGAAAGAGAAACTTTTAAAGTTTATAATAAACTAATGAACAAAGATTAATAAAATAATAAAAACGTTTTTTTCCTTTTTAATTACATAAATCTTAGAGAGTGAGTCATGTTATTTATTAATTATTTCTTTTTATATAATTTTCTTATTTACTTTTTAATTTTTTTAATTTTTCTTTCATAAAAAAGCCATAAAACTTTAATATTTATGCTATGAAGCAAAAAATTTTAAAGTATAATCTTTTAAAGCTTAGCATTCTATAATTGGACAGAAGTTTGATGTATCATAAGAATAATGTATTAGGTTAAACTTAAAGGGAAATCTATTTTTGATAAAGTTAAGATAATTTTCTATAACTTTTAACAATTTTTTATTGATTAAATTTAAATTAAATCTTTATAATTTTGAATGATGAAAGAAACTTTAAATTTAAGCATGAATTTAATTATAAATGTGTAGGTAAATTTATTGAGATTATTTGATTAAATGATTCTTATAATTTAAATAAAGTTTTATACAGGATATATAAAAATAATAATTTTATAGGATTTTTTAGAGATTTTGAAAGGAATAAAAAATTGATATTAATAAAACTCGAAATTTTTCACTAGTCAATCAAATTTTTCACAAATTAAATAAGAAAAGTACATAAATTTAGCTTACTTTTAATAGCATAAGTAAAAACTAGACACCAATATATCTAAAATTCTAAAAATTGATTGATAGATTTTATGTTTGCTAAAAATTATATTATGAGTATAGTTGATAATAAATATCTAAGTAGAAATTGAAGTTAATGTAGAGATACTTTAATAAGACCTATAATAATAAACTAATATAATACTTTTAGAGAAATTTTATTTTAATTCAAGAACCTTTTCCTTCATTTTATTCTATTTTAATTTATAGAAATTTTTTTAAATAGTTTCTTACGATATAAAACTTCAATTATCTTTATTCTCAAAGTAGAGAACTTATTAAAAAATATATTCAGATATATTTCTATATTTTTCCAGGATCAATTGGAATATAAAAAGTATTAGATAGAATGATTATTAAATTATAATTCAATATTTTTTTACTATATATGTTGCTTCAATCCTATTTTTCATTTTCAAATTTAAAGGATTGTCTTATATGAATTTTTTATGAAATTTCTTTAGATAAATAAAAATAAGAAATTTCATCATTATAAATTAAAGAAAGTTCTATCTACTTTTAAATCGGTTCAATAATTATTTTTGTTCTAAAATCCTTAAAACTTTCTTAATAATTTATTTAATTCTTTACTTTTTCTTCTTACGCTTTTATCTTTTTATTTTCTCAAAAATTTAAAAAAATTTAATTCTTTAAATGATATTATTTAGCATATCAATATCTTCACTTCCTAACTTCGAATTTATCTTTCGCGTTCCTTTTTTAATATTTTTAAATTTTTACTCTCTTCTTAAAAAGATATTGTCCTTTAATTATTTCACTTATTATTTAAATTTTATTTTATGCCTAATTCACTATATTTTATCTAAAAATCCTAGACTTTAGATTCAAATTTTTATTTGTTAAAGTCGCTGGCTATCAAGAAGAAATATATCTAGCATGTTCTAAAATGTCTACTTAGTTACTCTTAAAACTTGATTTTAATTTCTTAATAGTTTTATCTTAATTTTCTTCTTCTAACAATATTTTAAGATAATTGATTTTATCACTAGTAAATAAAAGCTTATTTAGAAAACATAAGTTAAAATCCTTTCTAAATGCTTACTTTCTAAATTTCTTTTTTTTATATTTTAACAATCGTAAGAAATAGGATAAATTGAGTAACTTTGTGAAGACGACGTTGAAGTTTAATTAAGAATTGCAATGAAAAAAGTAAAATAAATAATTAGATTCTTAATTATAAAAAATAATTAATAATAAAGTATTAATATAATCTAAGGTATAAACTAAGAAATTGTTTTTTAATCTTAAATAAATGAAATATGAATGTAAAAGTCATCATATGAGTAATTTTTAATTTATAATATAATAAATTTAAACAATCAAATTTAGCTGATATTCAACTAAATTATAATTATTTATTTTATTTAATAAAATGTCTAATCAAGTCAAATGTTTCAACTGCAATGAAAAATATGATTCTTAAGTTAATATTCCTATGACTCTTCCTTGTAATCATGTTTAGTGTTCTGTATGTATTCGAGTTCAGTTTAGAAAGAGCTAACGCTATTGATGTAATTAGTGCTAAAAAATTTTTCAAGAAAACCCTGAAAACTTAAATAAGAATGAAAATATTTTAAGAAATCTCAGAAATAAAGAGCAGAATAATTAAATTTAAGATAAAATTAGGACAATATAAGAATATTATAATAGTTTTATAAATTTAAACAATAAACTAACTAAATAATAGTAATAAATACGATCTTAAATAGAAAAACTTGTGAACGAAACTTTATTTCTGTAAAGTAACTAAATTGGTTAAGAAATTTTCAATACAACTTAAACTTTATAACAATAAAGAGAAATTATTTAAAATAAATCTCAGTGATGATAATAAGATTAAGTTTAATGATAAAAAAAAACATCATCAAGTTAAAATTTAGCTTAATGAAGTGATTTAGAAACCAGAAGCGAGTAAGAAATAAAAAAATTAGAAGAAATAAACTAAAAAATACCTCAAATTATTAAGTAAGTATTTATTCTTCTGAATGAATAAAAGTTTGATTAAATCTAATAACTTACTTAGCCTATATAAATTCCTTAAGAATATTAATAATAAATAGAAAATTAAAAAGAAATATCTTTACAAAATAAATTAAATTTTATTCATATTTTCCACGGTGGAAGTCAAAAGTTACATTTATATAATATAAAGGAAGATAGATATTAACTTATCAAGTTAAAATAAGAAATATCATAAAATTATAGAAGTGTGTAGAATGAAGATAAAATATATGTAATAGAAGGTAAGCTTTTTATTATTCAGATAAAAAAACTTGAAAAGTAGACTTAGAAGGTAGCTTCGAAACTTTAAATGATTTGAATCAAGAAAGATAAGGCTTTGGAATAGCAGCTGGTAAAGGATTAATTTTAGTTGCTGGAGGCTAAGTTTAAAAAAATAAGTTAAAATCAGTTGAAATTTTAAATTTAAATTCGAAGAAAGAATGAGAATATCGACAAGAAATGCCTATATAAGTTTATTTATAAACTTTAGTAATTGATGAACAATAAGAAAATATTTATTCTTGCGGAGGAATGAATTAATAAGGAGAAATAATAAAAAGTATTTTTTAGTATAATATACAAAATGATTAATGAGATGAAAGTAAACTTTAACTTCCATTTCCAACTTGCTTAGCTGCAATAAATTTTTAACCTTTCATAATATTCGGAGGTATTATTGATGGGAATGATTAATAAAATAAAATTTTGAGAATAGATGGATAAAATAATAAGTAAGAATAGCTTGAAGTTTAGAATTGTAGATGTTGGACGTAAGTGAAAAAGAGTGGAAATAACTTATTTAGCTGGGTGTATTCAACGGATGAATAGAAATACTTGGTGATACGAATAGATATCGAAACATGCAGAAGTGAAATCTTAGAAAGAGTAGAATGATGAAATAATTAAAATATTCTTTAAAACTTAATTATTAAAATTTTAAATTATTTAAAACTTTATAATTATTTAATTTTTTAAATCAAGTTAAAAATATCTAATTTTATATTTTGAAAATCTATGAAATTTTGTTATACTTATTCTGACACTTTCCGTATGAAAATATTGATTCTAAATAACTCGCTAAAATAAATTTATTCTAAAATTTAAAACCAACTGACTATTTTTTCAAATCTATTAATTTTAGTACAAGAGCTATAGTAAAAAATTAGATTATGATTTTATATCATTTTTTATTTAACTATCTTTATAATTAAAAATAAAGTGCCAGCTATTTTTTACTTAAGCTTAATTATTTACTAGACTTTAGATCCTTTAAAAAGGTTCCTTGCATTAAAAATTCCTTAGATTTTTTTATCATTTATTTGATTAAAGAGATGATTCATTAATAATATTATACAATTTAATTAATTATAAACTTGATAGTTAAGTTCTTTCGTCTCAGTTCTTATTGAGCTTCTATTTTTCGAAGATTTTATCTATTTCTATATTTTATATAATATAGTTGCATATAGGACATCTCTTTTACCATCTGACTAAATTTATTTCTTTACTTTTCCTTCCATTTTTATTGTTATATAATCTTCTAAGCAAAATTTACATGCTTTGTGCTAGCATTATAATACTATAATACTTTATGATTCATACTATTAATAACAAATCTGACACTATTATAATTACTCCCCTTAGTCTTTAATTTTTTAAATTTATATCTACTAAATCCTTGAAGTCTCAATTGTACTAACATAATCCAAATTGAATTATATAAAAAGTTTTTAAACTCCTCTAATGGACATTCTTAGCCATTTCCAGGTATTTCAACGAAGAAGGGTTTTTCAGGCTAATTGATATTATAATAAGGAGGTATATTTTTTCTTTACGTATAACTTTTAGTTAGTTCATCAAAACCATTTGCTGCTGACTACTCCTTTGAGTATATTATATCATAATGTCCTGGCTTAAAGAAAATAAAAATGAGAGGAAATTTTCCTGCTATTTTCATCTAATCGAATTAAATAGCTTCTTTATTCTGTCTATCAATTTTAACACGAAGAACGACTTACAAAGGTCCAATCGCTAAACCATCCGCTTCTTTTCCCATCGTTAGAACGTTTTCTATTAGTTGTTTATAAGAAATTTAACAGAAAGGTTCGAAGTATTCCTAATGACTTTCTAAGTAATTAGCAGTAAGACATCTCATCTGTCAAACTAGAGCTTCATCTTAATTATCTTTATTGTCTTAGAGTTCTTCACTCAGAAACTAAAAAATAGCACTATTTTTTTAATTTTTCCTTTCTTTTAAATTATTTAAGAATTTCATGAAAATTTATCGCATCTATTTGTGCTAGCTGTTTTAAGACCCAGGTCTAATTTTGTAATATCCAATATTTGACTCTAACTTGTTAATGAAATCTGTTAAATACTAAACTGAACTAGTAATTCTCATTAAATGCTGAGAAATGAAAATCCAACAGCTCTATAGTAGCAGTTTCCATCTCCTCTTTCATTTCTATAAGAGTTAAATTTTTATAATAGTTCCAAAATTATATTTTTTTATATTTGCATTACACTTATTCTCGCTTATTAGATTAGAAAGTTTTTTACGTGGATAAATTTGTTTTAGATTCATGGAATCTAATTTAACTTGTTCATTTTACTTTTTTTGAGGCATCTAACCTTAAAATTTGTCTTCGCTTAACTCTTATTAATGTACCCTTTGTAAGAGTTCATTTATTTATTATTATAGATCTTCATTTTATTGTCTCTATGTCTCTTTATCTTTTAAGATCTATTCATTTTATTGATGCAGTTTCTTAACAGCATTTTGACATCGTCTTATAATATCGTTTTATGCAAGATTTTCTTATTCAAGTTGATTAATCCTTTATTTTATTCAAGGTTTAATGTACTTATCTGTTTTATTTAATTTTTATCTTCTTAATTTTAAAGTTAATCTTTTAGTTTTTTCTTTCATTTATCCCCTTCTTATTTTACATTTTATAGTAATCATTAGCTATTTATATTTTTCTACTATTCTAGTTTTAATTTATATTTGAACTCATCAAGTTATTTTTCTTTTTCTACTATTTAAGCTTTATAGATTTCAGCTTATTTTTGAAGTTCTTTTTATATTTATTACTCCGAATTCGGTTATTACTTAATTACTTAGGTTTCCTATTATTCTGCTTAAAGTATATTCTAAGTTTGTTTAAGCTTCAATTTTAATTCTTAGTTTTGATTTACTTCTCATTCTAGCTAAAACTAAAGTTGTTAAATTTTTTTTTATTTTTATTCTAGTTAAATGTAAAAGCTCTAATCTTAATTATGAGAATTATTTGGATTTTATTCTAGCTTTAAGTTTCATACATTAGAAAATCTAATTTATTTTTCTTGAGTCTTTTAAGTAATTTCCACTTTTATTACCTCTGTATCGTTCTTCTGCTGCATTGTTTCTTTTTACTCCTTAGTCTCTTCTAATATTTCTTCTTAATTATTCTAACTCTAGATTAATTATTCTCTTTTATTTAAGGATTTACACTGCTCAACTTATTTTTCTTAGTTTTATGAATTTAATTTATAACTTTCTCTTTAGATAACAAATTAGTATTTTATTGTGATTAAATCTAATTTCTTTGCTATTCTTTATCTTGAATAACTTATCTTTATAATTATGATTCTCCTTAATTATTTTTTGTGAGTCTATTTTATTTAAAAAGCTGCTTTTTTAAGTTTAAAGGTATCATTAAATTATAAAGTTTCTTATATGATTTTTATTTCTCTCCCTACTTTACTATCTTTACTGTTGTAGATTTTATTTCTTTACTTTTCCTTGTATAATTAATTAAATCATTGTCGCTTATCTCAGTTACTTTATTACATTTGCAGATAAACAAATTTTCTATTTTCCTTTCTTAATGTTTTTTTTGTAAAGTTCAAACTAATTTTTAAAGCAAGCTTGACAATAAGGATGGCTGCAACTAAGCTTTAACAGTTCATAGGATTCAGCTCTTTTGCGTATACAACATTCTAGATTATTTTTCTCTATTTCTTGATTTTTCATTTTAGTAAAATCAGCTTACAAATAAAAGAAAGGAAATCTAGTAGCAAATTATTTATTTTATAATTTAAAATGGAATCATTATAAATAGTCTCTTGAATAGTCTAATTATAAACACTTTTGTAAAAAGACCAAACATAATAAAACTCTGCTTTAGTTCTTGATATGACCTTAAGCTTAATCGGTTAATGCATAATTATAGCTATAATTATTCTTTTAACTGATAAACCTAAGTAAATAAGATAACTATATCGTTGTATAATTTAAACTAACTGTATGCTTTTTGCAGAATAGCTTTACTTTCTAGTAGCAAGCTTTAGATATTTGGCATTTATATCTAATTAACTTCAATCTTTTTTTATTTCTCTTCGTATAATTTCACTAAAATTCATTTCAATTTATTAAACTATCAGATTCTAAAAGATAAGCTTTAGGAGTATTATAGCTGAGTACATCTATTCATTATAAAATAAATGATTGAATGATATTTTTTAATTAGAAGCTTTCTTCAGTTAAATTCATATTTTAAATAAAAATTGCGTTTAATATCCCTAGCACAAATTATGAATTGTTCAGTCTTTCTTTTTATAAATAAAAAATATTGGCTTAATTTCAAATTTTCTCTAAGCTATCAAATAATAAATATATAATACCTTTTAATAGATAACCATTCTTTTTTTCTTTATTAAGATCTGCAATTTTTTATCTTTAGATGTATATTATCTATAACTAAATAGACATCAAACTTTCTTTCTATCTTATTTAATTTTTATTATTTCAAGGATTTTTTCTCTCTAACTTATTTCTTAAAGATTATACTTTTCTATCTTCATATGAGTAACTTTATATTAAGTAAACGCTTGAGTGTATAATACTTAATAGCTCTATTTATAATATTTCTACACAGTTGTTGTATTTTAATATACCTATTTGTTTATTAGCTTAACTTGTAATAATCTAGCAAACCTTTATCTTATTAGCTCAGTTTGGAATTTATTTCCCAAATATAAAATATTTATTAATCTTAGTTTATATAACTAATTCCTATTCTATTAGTAATATTTATACATTAATGAGTTAAGTGCTATTACATCTAATAAAATGTATTAAATTATCAGTCAAATTAAGATTAATAGCAGATATTGAAATAACTTTAACTATCAATCTTTAGTATAGTCTAACATGCTTTCTAAAATAATATAGATGCTATCTAGCTAAACCTTCATGCTATGCGGAAAGATATTAGCAAATTTAGTTTAATTTATACCTTTAGAATGAAAATTAAAGTATAAATGAATAAAATAACTAGATATTAGTTAGTTAGAAGAGGAGATAACTAAATAAAGTCTATCTTAAAATCGTAATAAATATAAAGCAGTTTAATAGATAAAAATATAACTAAGAAGTATATTCTAGGTATTCTCTAGGTATATTCTCTATTTTATCTTTTATTAAGAATACTTTGAAGAGTTATAGTGTTATGGCTAGAGATGGTAAGTTTAAATCAGATACCTTTCTAATTTGAAACTTCCAGAGACTGTTATGCAATAATTAGAAGCTTATTCAAAATAGAAAAAGCGAAGGATGAGGTAAATTTAAAGTTTGTAATATAATTTAATCTCAGAATAACTAAGCAAAGGAATAAAAAGCACCTTAGCTTAAATTATTTTTAGAAGATTAATTTACAAGCCTACTAAAAAGGCTTAAGATAAGAATAAAAGATATAATTAAGGTAAAAAAGCCAAAGATCCACTAATTTCTGATATGAATTACAATGCAGATAATAGAATAAGGTATAAGTTTATCTATTAAACATTAAACTTTATATTGGAATTTATTTTAAAATATAACTATATAAATCAATAGCCTGCTAAAAATTATAATTTGAATGTATTAAAGCATTCATAAGGGAACTTAAAAATTTTACCAAAAAAAGGTTATAAATTAATAGGTTGATTTGAAATAGGAAGCTCAATCGGTTTGAACTGTTCCTGTAGATTGGATTCTTAAAAAGCATTAAAGAGAGGAACTGAAATAGATTTGTAAGAAGCATCAAGCCTATATATACGATGATAGTTAAAATAAAGCAATTTATATTAATAAAATTAAGGATAAAAGGCAACTATAAGAAGTGATTAACCAAATATAAAATTACGTTGAATAATGTAAATAAGAATATAACAAAGTTGAAGTCATGAATATTGATATTAAACTAAACAAAATTCAAGAATATTAGTTGATCTAGATCTGCAATTAGTTTAGATGCTGGCTAAAATATGATTAACGAAGTTCATAACTAGAATTTTCAAAAATGTAAGAATGAAAGTAGTTAGAGACTTTAAAGGAGAATTTATAAAGTAAAATAGAAACTTTTAAAAAGGAGTAAAATTAATAGAAAATACTATAATACATTAGAAAATTAGATTAAGATGAGTGATAAAACATCAAGAATATATGCAATCAGAACTTTGTTTTTGCTTAATTCTAGAAAAATACTCTCCTGTTAACTGGATCTAATATTAACCCTGCTATCTAGAAGTTAAAATCGTATATAAAAGAAAACGATTTAGGTTTTAAATCTTCATAATTGGATTAAAATAGAAACTTCCTTTTTAAATCAAAGAGTTAAATAGTTTAATAATTCAAATCTAGAATTTACAATTCTGAAGATCTAGAAGAGTCTTTAGATATTTGTGAAGAAGCTCTCGATATACTCCCTAATACAGCTTTATTTAAGAAGAAAAGAGTAGAATTCCAATATAAGTTAAAAAGATATCAAGAAGCAGAACAAAATTTAATGATATATAGATCATAGCATGATCTAGAAAATGATATGCTTTCTGTATTGTCTAAAATTTATATTAAGAAAGGTAATTTCGAAACAGCCAAATATTATGCAGAATAAATTTAAAATTAGAAATTACTTTAGAAAATAGGAATCTGAACTAAGAGATATAACAACTTCTAAAAAAACCTAGACCAAAAGAAATACTAAAGTGCATTAGATGAGTTGAATAAAATATTAGAAAAATGTCCATTGAGTCTACATTTTGCCATCAATAAAATTTAGGTTAAAATATTGTAAAAGTAAAACTAAGAAGCCAAAGATTTTTATGAGATATAGGAATAAAACCTAGAACCGCTAAAAAACTTTTATAAAGGATATAAATTGTATATGAAGTGTCTATTTCTAGAAGCTAAAAAATGATTTAGAGAAATACTAGAGAAAAATTGCGAACTATAGGTTGTGGAAGATATTATGAGCAAAGGCTTAAAAATGAGAAAACTGTAAAAATAAGCTCAGTAGATGGTTGAAGAAAAATAGTACTAAAAAGCTAATGAGCTTTATGAAAAGGCATTGCTAATTGATGTTAATCATACTTTATATAACTGCTAAATATATACAAAGATTGCTTATTGCTGCTTATATTTAAAGCAATTCGAAAAATCTTATCAAACAGCTTCTGAGGTTATTAAATAAAATGAAAATACAGCAGAAGTATATTGAATTAGAGGAGAGACAAGTTTATATCTTGAAAGAGAAACTGATGACATAGTGTCAGACTTTCAAAAAGCTAAAGAGTTAAATTAACTTTTCAACAAATCCTTACCTGAAATAATTTTCCCCTAAGAATATTAGTTTTATAAAAGCAAATCACTAGTTTACTTGAAATAAGAAAAATACGAGGAAGCTATGAAAGAAGCAGAGCTATTTTCATCTTATGATCCATAAAATTAAAAGGCTCAAGTTTTTAAAATATAGATTAATATCCTAAGGGGACAATGGACTGAAGCTAAAATGCTAGCTGAGTAGATTTAAAATAATAGCTTGATATGCAAAGTAAACCAAATTTTTGAGTATTATGAAGAATCTAAAGAAAAACTTAAATAAAAGAAATACTAAGAAGCTGAAAAAATAATAGATAAGTTAATTAACTATAGTCCATTAGCTTATACTCTATACTTAGAAAAAGCAAAAAGCTTGGTACTACAAAAAAAAGTTTAAGAGGCAATTGATTTCTTTATTTCTAAAGGAATTAATAATAAATCTAGTTGGAGTAAATACTTTTAGAGTTACGTTTACTACTTTTAAAACTAAAGAGAAATGGCACAAGAACAACTTTAATAGTTTTTAGTAGAAAGAAATAAAAATGGTGAGATATAAAGCTTAAAGATGTAGATATAAAGCAAACTTTAATAAATGAAGCAAATAGAGATGCTTTTCCAGTAAGCTTAATACCAAAAAGTTATAGATGTATGTGATTAAATACTTGATTAGGAACATTTTCTCTTTAACTGTGAGATTTTAATTTTAAGAGCGAAAAGTAAAAGAAAGCAAGGGAATTATTAGTAAGCTATATATGATTTAAATGAGGCTATTGACTTAAATAAAAACAACGGCAGAGCTTATTTGGAAAGAGGTAAAATAAATCTTAAACTTTTCGCAGGTGAAGACGAATAATAAATTTAAGACGCAATTAATGATTTTTACGAAGCAAGAAAAATAGATCCTAATATAGAAATATAGCACTTATTGGTATAAGCAGAAGAAAGTAAAAGAAAGATAAAAAACTTCTATGAAATTTTGGATGTACCAACAAACGCAACAATTGATGAAATAAAAAAGCAATGGAAAAAATTAGCAATAGTATGGCATCCAGATAAAAATTAAAAAGAAAATAAATAAATATGCGAGGCTAAATTTAAGTGTATAGGACTTGCCTATGATACTTTAAAGGATCCAGAAGAAAGGAAGAAATATGACAAGAAGAAAAGAATAAAATGAGATTAAAGATTAAAATAACTTACTTAATCATTCTATATTAATAAATAAGCATTTTAAGCTAATATCTTTAATTAGCTTCTTATAAATATCTTAATAGCCTTATATTTACCTAAGTTTTATAATACAAAAATTATTATATTTGAAATCTATCTATATGATTTCATTATTTTATTTATTAGCTAATTAAAGAACTAAAATAACTCATTAATAGTTAAATTAATTTATATCTGTTTAATATTACTCACCTGATTGAAAAATAATGGTAATAATTTACGTGGATTGCTTGAAGATAGCTAGCATCTTGTCATTCTAGTATTCTGAACAGGTTATTAATGTAACCAATGGTTATTCTGTTAATTATTTCTGCTCAAAGGAACATCGTGAGTGAATGCTTGTATATTCCATATTCAAAACATCAAATTCCTTCCAATACTAAAATTTATTCTCTTTAAGATCTTGTAGATAACTGGGGATTTTTCTAAGAAAGAGATATATTAAGAAAACACAAAATATTGGTATTTCCTCTTTATATTGTCATATGCTAAAATATTTTGCTCATATATCCAATAATAAGGAAACTTATATTCAAAAGCTTTAAAGGATTAAATAATTGAAAGTACTCTTATTAAATTAGATATAAGCATTATTAATACAAATTATAACTATTCTTCCTTTAAGCTAAAATAGAGAACCTTTTACTATTTATTATCTTTTAAACTACCTAGAATAAAAAGGTTATAAAAGCTTTCATTAATTATAATTATATTTTATATTTAAAATGCTTTATATTAATAGCAATACTTATATAACTTATTCAAATATAAAATCATAAATCTTTCTTACATTTCTTAAATATATATCTATGAAAATTTTAAAATTGACTCTTTTGAATAAAAGAGACTTTGTACTATTGATAGTACTAGCTATTTTTACATTAGTTATTAAATAAAATTATATATGAATTGGCTTTCTTAATATACTTAGATAACCATTAAATTTATTATTTAGTAAAGGTATATTTATTATGATAAGCTCTGCTATATGGAATTATTCCTTTATACTATCTTTTTCACCTAAGTCTTAAATCAAATACTTATCATTATAACTCTGTTTATTTTTCTTCTTAAGCATAGAAATTTTATTTGTGATTGCTCCTTTTAAAATTAACCTGGAGTAACTAGAAAAAGTTAGATTGTAATAAAAATTAATTAATAATAAAATATAAAAGGCAGTCTAGGTAGTTGAATGTATGGAAAAAGCTTAATTATTTAATAAATTTCTAGAGTATAGATAAGGCTAGTAAAGAATAGCCTATATGAATTATATAAGGAAATATTTTATAAACCAAATTTAGTTTCCAAAATATATTAATAACTCCTTAGATAATCATAACTTTCCTAGAAATGCTCAATTAATTTTACTATTTACTCTTTCAAATATATTTTTTATTAAGAATAGGATTAGAATAAATACGAAAATTTCTCTCTAACAAAAGCTTCTTCAGCTTTGTAAATAATATAGCTAGAATGACTACTTATTTTCTTTCCTTAATTATGTGATTATTTTATCCTTTTTTCTATTAAAGCTTATAGTTAAATACCTTATCATTTTAGTAAAATACTTTCTTAAATAAGAAATACTTAATCAATGTATATCTTAAGACAATTCATCTAATACAGCTCTATTAAGTTTTAACTTCTATCTAGCTAATATTAATATTTAAAGAGAGCTTATCCTATTTCATTTATTTGCTAGCTTTAATTATAAGATATAAAGGATATACTTAGAATCACTCTGATATCTTATAGATAATGAATGTCATTTTAATTATTTCCATGATTACAATGATTGCTTCACTTATATTAATGAAATATCTCCAATCTTATCTAAATAATTTAAATTAAGAGATTTGCTCTTACTCATTGAATAAATTAATTAAAAGCTAATTAATTAGGAGTGAGTTTATTTAATTTTATACGAGTTAGATACTAGCTATAATAATCATTCTGCTTATTATATAGAATTCTCTAATTAGATATAGCTAGAAGATTATAAGACTTTTAAATGAGGTTTCTAAGAAATAGTATACTAGGAACTATTTATAATTAAAGAGCAATATACTAAATACCTCAGAGTAACATAGTTAATACTTTTGCTTTAAATCCGGTAATCTGAGTTCATTTCTCAATGAGGTTGCTTAATTTTCAGATAATGAGCTTAAAAAGAACTAACATATTTTAGATTAAAGAATAGAAAGCTTAAGGAACGAGTTTATTATCAAATAAAGCAAATCTTAATCTAAGCTTTTTCAATAAAAATGCTAAGAATTGTTCTATTTCTAAAACTAAATGCATATCACTATAAATACCTTCAATTTTCTTAAGAACATTAAATTCCATTCAATATCAATCAATATATAATAAATAGGAATAAATCAATAAGCATAAATGAAAAATCTAAATTCATAAATAACTAAATTTCTAATTAGCTTGTAGTATGTAATTATTAGACAGCATAGTGGATAAGCATAAAAGCTCTTTAGCTAAATCAAAAAATTAAGAACATTTAATTTGATCTATAAAAATAAACGATTGATAAGAATATTAAAGCCAAGCTAGCTTTAAGATAATAAAGATTTATTTTTTATGTTAAATCCTCTTATTCATAATGATGGAAAACTAAATTCGAATCTTAAGAATTTCAGATTCTTTTTATAGATTTTAGCTTCTCTTAGAACTTATTCTAAAAGAAATAACTTAGAATTTATTAAACTTAAATATTAATTCTGTAATATCTAAATTAGATTAAGTCTAAACGAATATTTTTATCTTGCTATTAATAAAAAGAAAAACAGCTATCATTATAGAGAAAGCTTTTAAATGTATAAACAATTCATGAGCTCTAAATTTCTATCTCACTTACTTAAAGTATTTTTAGAGCTTAATAAATCGTGTTTAAGAAGTTAGTCAATTAAGATCACTAAAGTATTGAGAATGAAGTCTAATTTAAAGTTAGAAGTATTTTCATTTAATTTTTAATTATTTTTTATTTTAATGTAATTAAGACAGAAATTAATTGTTTTAAAGTTAAACTTTCTTTTAGATATTTAAAGTTGTAAGAAATAATTAGTATAATAAATATGAAGAACTAAGAGATGAACAAGCTTATAAAAATAATGTTTATAAGAAAAATTATTAGGGATAGTTAAAAAATAAACGGAAGTAGAATTTTTGCAAGATTTGGAATTGGTGTGATGAAGTATGAGATTTCTTCCAATCTCAAGGATTAATACTCTTTCTGAAATATTTCTACTATACGTAATACTTCTAAATTTTAACTGACTTACTCTATTATTAATGATACTATGCAAAAACAGTAGCTAGACATTTCCAGAAGTGATTATTATTACTCATATGTTGAGTAGATCTAAAACTAAAAAATACTAATCTCAGGAGCATGTAATTAGAAATAAAAAAGGTTCACCTTTATCTCTAATGGATAACTTACTAATTACGAGTAGTAGCATCAAAGACACTTCCATAGAACAAGTTTCAGTCATAAGAACTTGATTTATATAATTTCAGGGTTGCATATTGAAAACTTTCAATTAGACAGTTAAAGAGAATGCGAAACTTTCAACCTAAGCTCTTAAAATTTTGGAAGTATAAAATAAATAAAGTTTCCAGTTTATCTATTTGGATGTGATTAATAAAATATGGATGTTTATGTTTTTGGAGGATGTGTTATTCCAATAGCTCAATCAAACTAAATTCAAATATTCAACGCTATAAATAATGATTGGCATATTTGCCAGCAGAATATCAGTTAGCCTGCATAAAGTTCAGCTATTTACATTCCTCGAGTTCATTCATTTTATATTTACAGTAATGGAAGCATTTTACCAACTTAAAAGTATGATTTAAAAAGCATTGATTTAGTTGGTGATAATTATTTAGGAAAAATAAATCGACATGACTATACCTAACCTACTTATTATAGTGATTGCATATATCAATATCATATTGATAACTAGTTATTTGGATTGAATATGAAGAAAGGAAATTGGAAGTGTATAAAGACCTTTTAAATGAATATTTAAAGATTAATTATATCTATATCCCTGCTACTTTATATCTCTTTCTAAGATTCTTTCATAAAGATATAAACAATAAAAGTAAAAATTAGCTTTTAAATCTTACAGTCTAAATATCTATAAGGATAAATTGTTATGCTTAAAGAATCTTTTTAATTAATTTAATGAAAGTTAAATTATAACTAACTGTCTATAACTGAAGTATAAGGCTACTAATAAATTAAGCTTTAGAATCTAAAAATTGATAGTCATATTAATAAATAACTATGATGAGTTATTTTAGGTAAACTTAAAAAATTAATTTTATGGTTTAGTAAATACGCTTAGATAGCTAAAACTCAAGAAACACTTAATTTAAATTTAACTTGCTAGCAAATATCAAATAAATAAATTATAATAAATTTTAGTTTTTAAATAGAGAAAATCATGTTCATAGCAAGGAAAAACTTAATTAATATGCGAGAAATTGACTTGGAAATGATTGTCTTTAAGTTAAGAAAAGAAGTAACTACAATGATAATAATTAGTTTGCAAATTTACTTGAATAGTAATAAATAAACTAAACCATAATGTTTTAGTTAATAATGCTAGGTACATAATAATTTGAAAAAGTTAGCTTATTCAATTATATTGCATAATGATTTTGATGTATACTTTTTATTTAAATTTAATGCTTTTGATATATGAATAACTTGTAAAGTTATGTAAGTATAACAGGCAAATAATTTAATATTTTCTGAAAATTGAAAATAGGTTTATATAAATTAAAGTTATATATACTGATAGTAGAGTTTAAATTATATTATAAAGTAACAAATTTAAATAAATATTCATATTGTAAAGAAAAAGAATAAGCAGAGCTTTAAGATTCCTTAAAGCTTATATGTATTTCTCAAGATAAAAAATAGGATATTAAAAAATAATCTGAAACTAAATTGATTTGATACTCTATGAAGTTGAAAGAGCTAACAAAATAAAAGATATCTAGTAATTATTCTTTAAAGAATAAGTATAAATAATAAAATAAAAGAATATTTAACTTAAAAGTTTAAAAGTACTTATAGGTTCTAAATCTCTAATAAAGAGAATAATTAAATTAAAAAATCTAATTACTATATTAATGTAGAAATGTAAAAATACAGTCAATAATAATTTGAAATTATATATTAGAATAATAAAATTGAAAGAGAGAAGTATTTAAATAGCTAAGCTTTTATTGTAGAAAATAGAAGATTTCATTATTATGCATTTATGTTTTGCTTATAAAATCAAAATAGATAAATAAACAATCTTAATAGATCATATAACATATAATCAAATCATTTTATTATTGTTAGAAAGATAACTTATTTGTTTTCTAATATAGATATATTTCAAAGCTTTACCAAGTTTTACTAAGCTATTACAATACAATTTCTACCAAATATTTTCTTTGGTCTTAGTAAAATAGCTATTTTATAAACTTGGAAATATCAAAATCTTAAATAATATTAAAACTAGCTTGATGCTATTTTAAGAGCTATTTTGTCACTTTTATAATAGAAATAATTTCTAAAGGTTATTAAACCTTTAAATACTAGCTAAGTTTCGCATGCAAAAGATTTGATCTGTTATATTTCCATACTTAAGATTTATAAAAATAAATAATAGCTAATTAAAATAGATCCAATGTCTAAGTTTAAAAAGCATAAAGTTATTACTTGAATCAGATTGTTTTATTTTAGTTTCTTAATATTATTCTTTCCATAAGCATAGAAATATTGGAGCTTTATTTATCTCTTTGGTATGATATTTTTAAGCAAGATAAATAATAAATACCGATTTAGTAATTAGTTGTTTTATCCATAAACTGGATATATTAAGAATAAAATTACTTTTAAATTAAGTCTCGCAAATGCTTTCACCTGCTTTGCTCCATTTTTGAATGAATATATCGTAGGAATATAAATCACAATTTTCATCATATTGGAATACATTCTTTCCATATAAAACAGGCTAAGTGTAATTGTAGCACTCTCCTGTATACTACTCCCCTTGCTTAGTTATATTTTTTAAATCGAAAGTTTAAGTATCTATAATTGACCATCCGTTTCCATATATAAGAAAATGACTCAACTAGGATATATATATTGCGGAAGTCTCAGCTTTTTATGTCATTCTTTATCTGCAAATGCTTCAAGTATTATGTTAACTATCATAAACTTAAATTTTATCTTAACGACTTTCAGTTTATCGACTGTGGCCTCCAAAAACATATACTTTTAAATCATTTTAGCTACATCCAAAAATACTTACAGGATAGCATATTTGCTAAATGCTTTTAAACTCTTGAGTTTATAGATAAAAAATTTCACATTAAGCTACATCTATTAATTATGTATTATTCTTTACTCTTCCAGAAATTATATATATTCTGTCTCTTTTGCTGAAGCAAGTTCTATGTCAGAACCTTTGAAACTACATATGAAATTCTTAATCCAGAGGTAATTATTAGTTTATTTGAAAGTAAAAAGGCAATTTTGTAACAATATCTTTTGTAATTTGCTTAAATTCTTAGCAAATAAATTCTTTTAAGGGATTTAGTCTCCTTTGATAGTGCTGGCAACTAATATTTCTTATTATTGTTTAATTATATAATGTATAAGAATAATTTACTTAATGCATATCATTACTTGTATCCTCTAAAAGGGATGGAAAAATAAAAATAGGAAGATAAGTTAAAATGCTCTTTTGTTAAATGATGAATATACTTAATTTAAAACAAGTATAAGCTCTAATATTATCATAATTATCTTTTTATGAGCAATATACTATTGCTATTGCTTGTAGACATTATATTAAAGCTTTAAATATACTATTTAGAACTACTATAAAGCCTCATACTATTTATCTAATATTCCTTAGCCAAATTCTTTCATTGCATAGCTTTATTTATTTCTAAGCATTATTCACTTTTATTCAAAGATATATAGCTAGAAACCCTTTATTCATTAATATTATATAACCTATTTAAAAATCCATATTGCTAGATTATTATGCTTTGAAAGATTGATTAACTAAGCAGCATATTAAAAGTTAATAGAAATACCCTAATCATTTAAATTATTCCTAAGAACTAACTATAGAAGCATAAGAGTAGATTGGTTAGAATCTATTTTATCTGTTTGCTTAAGAATGGAAAACTAACGATTTCTTTTATTTTTCTTAAAGAGTGAGAATTATAAATACAATAATAAATTAACTAAAAAGCATAGCTAACTAGATATAACTTATAAATCCCTATATTACCATTATACTCAATAACTTATGATAGACTAGAGAGATAAATTAGCTGATGATTCTAGTAAATTTTCTATGATGGTATTACTAATTTGTGTTAGAAGAACTACCATGAATATTTAAAAGTAGAAAGTCTATAACTATAATAATTCATTTAAATAGAACTTACTCAAAGCTAGATATATAAAAAGCTTTGGCTAAATCCTAAAAATATTACATTTCTTATATAAACTTTCGTCATAGTAGCTAGGCAAATATATTGCAATAAAAGTCTTCAACCATAAGCTTTTCAGTAGAAAATATAATAAAATGCAGATTAATAATCCATACAAAGTAAAGAAGATTATTAGACTAGAATATTGCATTTCTAGTAGCATTACATTGTATTTTTAAGATAAAAAGGCTATAAATAATTATTTAAGAAATCAATTGTAATTGCAATATAATTTCTTCAGAAATGCTCTATATAATTAGCATCTTTTTTGCATATAATCTGCTGAATGAATACCAACATTCAAAAGAGATCTTAGCAAAATCAAGCACTCAATTCACAAGTAAGTGCTAGCAAGGAAAACAAATAGATATCCACTGTTCCTATAGATTACATTCCTAATAATAAATAAAGAGAGAAACTTATATAGTTATGCAACTAATACTAAGCTTCAATTTGAGTTGATAATAAAAAAAAAGAAATTTATATTAATAAAATCTAAGATTAAGGGAAACTGTAAGAAGTGATAAGTCTAGTAAAAGAATTTATTGAATAGTGTAAGCAAGAATATGACAAAGTAGAAGTAATGTACATCGATATTTATCTTAATAAGGTTCAAGAATATCAGTTGACCATTATTTGTAGATCCTTAAGATGCTATATGAATTATGAAAATTCTAGCAAACAAATAAAATTTACAAAAATGTCAGACTGAAGTTAATTAGAGACTCTAAAGAAGTAGATAAAAAGTTAGATAACAGAATTTAACCAGGAGTTAAGTTAATAAAAAATGTTAAGGTATGTATGATAGTTAGAAGGGAAAGAGTGGTAAGAAATCAAAAATATATGCAATCAGAATTTCGTCTTTGTTTAGATCTAGGAAAACACACTTTTATTAAACGGAACTAATATAGAACTTGCTTTTTAGTAATTAAAATGGTATATAAAAGAAAATGATCTAGGTTTCGAACCTTCACAGATAAATTAAAACAAGCAATTCCTCTCCAATACCAAATATTAAATAGTTTAGTATTTAGAATAAAAAATTAATGATGCTTAAGATCTTAAAGAGTCTTTAGAAATTTGTGAAGAAGCTCTAGATATACTCCCTAATACAACTTTATTTAAGAGTAAAAGAGTTGAAACTTTATATAAATTAAAAAGATACGAAGAAGCTGAACTAGATTTATTAAAGTATAAGTCTCAGTAAAAACTAGATAATATTATGCTAACTTTGCTATCAAAAATTTACTTTAAGAAGGGTAACTTTAAAGAAGCTAAAAGTTATGCTTAGTCAGTTTTGAATGCTAAGCTATTAAAAAAAATAGAATAGCAAAGTAAGATATATGAAAACTTTAAAAAATAGTTAAAGCAAAAAGCATTCTAAAATGCATTAGAAGAGTTAAATACATTATTAGCAAAATGTCCATTAGCTCTAAGCTTTGCAATTTATAAAATTTGAATAATATTACTTTAAAAAGAACGATAAGAAGCCAAATCCTTTTATAAATCGTAAGTATGAAATAAAGGACTGCTGGAAGCCTTTTATGAGGGATATAAATCTTATAAGAAATGTCTTTTTCAAGATGCTTTAAATTCTTTTAGATAAATAAAAGAGAAATGCAAACTAAAGATAGTAGAAGATATTATGAAGAATGCATCTAACTTGTAAAGATAAAAAGACAAAGCTAAAGAAATCTTAAAAGAAGGAAAATATTAATAAATAAATAAACTTGTTTAGGCTCT
Organism: Loxodes magnus; assembly: GCA_946699065.1. Taxonomy (NCBI): domain Eukaryota; phylum Ciliophora; class Karyorelictea; order Loxodida; family Loxodidae; genus Loxodes; species Loxodes magnus. The sequence goes on along the minus strand of CAMPDV010000519.1, from coordinate 18,953 downwards.
GCAAATTGATGTAAATCATACTTTATATAACTGCTAAATAAGTACAAACATTGCTTGCTGCTATCTGCATCAGAAATAATTCAAAGAGGCTATGTAAATAGTTTCTGAAGTTATAAAATAAAAATAAAAAATAGCAGAAGCTTATTGAATTAGAGGTGAAATTCGTTTATATCTGAATAGCTAAATTGATAAAATAGTAAAAGATTTTTAAAAAGCAAAAATGCTAGATCCTAAGTACGATAAACCCTTACCTGAAATAATTTTCCCTAATGAGTATTAGTTTTATAAAAACAAGCTAATGGTTTACTTGAAATAAGAAAAATACGAGGAAGCTATGAAAGAAGCAGACCTCTTTGTATCTTATGGTTCAAAAAATCAAAATGATTGCTCTTTGAGAATTTAGATTAGTATCATAAAGGGAGAGTGAACAGAAGCCAAAACACTAGCTGAATAGATATAAGATAACAGTTTAATATGCAAAATAAACTAGATCTTTTAATACTAGCAAGAATGACAAGAAAAACTAAAGCAAAAGCAATACTAAGAAGCTGAAATAATAATAGATAAGCTAATTAACTAAAGTCCTTTAGTTTAAAACTTATACTTTGAAAAAGCCAAATGTTTGTTGTTGCAAAAAAAGGTTTAAGAAGCTTATGACTTTTTTATCTCCAAAGGGATAAAAAATAGCAATTGATGGAGTAAATACTTTGAATGCTATGCTAACTATTTTAAAAACTCAAAAGCAGAAGCAGAAGAGCAACTTTAGTAGTTTTTCATAGAAATAACTGAAAATAGGGAAATGCAAAGTATAAAACTTTTATTATAGGAAAGGTTTAAACTATTTAAAAGAGCTGAATTGTATTTTTAGGAAAAATAATACCAAGAAGTGATAAATCTATGTGATTAAATACTTGATTAGGAACATTTTCTCTTTAACTGTGAGATTTTAATTTTAAGAGCGAAAAGTAAAAGAAAGCAAGGGAATTATTAGTAAGCTATATATGATTTAAATGAGGCCATTAGCTTGAATTAAAACAATGGCAAAGCTTATTTGGAAAGAGGTAAAATAAATCTTAAAGTTTTCGCAGGTGAAGACGAATAATAAATTTAAGACGCAATTAATGATTTTTAAAAAGCAAGTGAAAAAGATCCTAATATAGAAATATAGCACTTAGTAAATAGAGCTGAATAACGTAAAAGAAACGTAAAAAATTTCTATGAAATTTTGAAGGTACCAACAAACGCAAAGTTGGATTAAATAAAAAAGCAGTGGAAAAAGTTAGCAATAGTATGGCATCCAGATAAAAATCCAAAAGAAAATAAGTAAATCTGCGAGGCTAAATTTAAGTGTATAGGACTTGCCTATGACACTTTGAAAGATCCAAAAAAAAGGAAGAAATATAACAAGAAGAAAGGAATAAAATGAGATTAAAGACTAAAATAACTTACTTAATCATTCTATATTGATAAATAAGTATTTGAAGCTCATATCTTTAATTAGCTTCTTATTATTTAAAACATTAAATTAAGTTTCAATAGAAACAGCTCGAAAACTATTTAATCATATAATTTTACGAGATTAGACTATGTTGATGTCTGAATAAATAAATAGTTTTAAATTTAATTAATTTAAATAGGCTAATTGAACTTATCAAGTATATGTCTAAAACTTAAACTTTAATCTTGAAGCTAATAACCAAAAAATTTATTAACTCAAACCAATTTTTAAAGAATTGAGATGAATGTGGTTAAATTTTATAAGCATTGTCTATATAAATGTTTAGTATATTTGCTTAATTATAAATTACTAAATTTATATTTTTACCTTTTTTAACTATCTAGAATAAAAAATAGCCTAAGAGTGAAATTGAAACTTATTTGTTATAAAAATGATTGGTATTATACACAATAAGTTGCCTTGTATTGTATCTATTGTTATCTATAATTAGTATTATAAGGTATTTCTTTCATTCTGCTTTGAAATAAATGTTTACATGACTATTTGATTTAACAATTAATTTTAAAATATAAAGCATACATCTATTATTATTTTAAACTGCTTCCTTTTCATATACTATAAATTGAAATATTAAATAAGATATTAGAGATGCCTTGTTTAAATTAACTAGATTATATCATTTAATATAAACTCTTAGAAATGTTCTTAAATTTCTAAATTTTATATACTTTTAAGCATATCTAAATGATAGCCCTTCATTATTAAGATTCATTTTAATAAGTATATTATACTATATTTAGAGGGTTGATATTCATCTTCTAAAATTATTGGATTTCTTCTAGCTTTAAAGGTGTTCTGCCGCTTTAATAAGCTAATCTATATTTAGTTAGGATGAATTGATTATGATAAAGCCTAGTTTGATATGAATTGTAAGGTTCTAACTTATTCTGAACACTTACCTAACTAAAAGCTTTTATAATGTTTAATGAGTTCACTTTTCTTGTGATTGGAAGTTTAAGTAATAATAATAAATACCTCATAAATAAAAGCTTTAAGTACTTTAAGGTAAATTCTCATTAGTTTAGAATTAACTATTTAGCCTTAAGTATTTAGCATTACCTAGTCAAATTTAAAAAAGAGGGATAAATAAAAGGAATTTTAGAATGAGTAAAGATATCGAGTATTATAATAACCTCCATAATCTTGAGCAGAGTTATTATAAACTAAACAAGCTTTAATTAAGTAAAAATTAGGATAGTAAGTCAGTACCTATTACTCCAATAAGTAAAAAGAACTAGGTAACTAGTTAATAATTTATAAATAAGCTAATATAAAGAGGTACAAGCAAGAATCAGTAGCAAATATTTTAAAATTTTATTCATATTTGAGCTATATTAAGAGAAAAATAAGTTATCGAAGCACTCAAAGATAAAATTATTACTTTTAAAATCATATATCCATCATTACCACTTTAAACTATATAAAGCATATGAGATTGATAAATACCAATCACTCTAGAAATTTAAAGCAAGGGTTTAGCTTTATTAAGATATATTAATTTATGATTGCTAATAAAATAGTGCTTAGTAACTTAGCAGGAGAAGATTGAATGGTTAATATTTAAAACTTATACTAAGAATTTAGTTTTTCTACCCAATTTCAAATATCGTAAAATAAAGATATATTGAAGATAAAGCTTCTAATTTCATTTACGTAGCATTAATAAATAAAGACTCAGATTAAAAAATAAAAATGATTAAAGTTTTAAGAATTAGCAACACTAAGTGCATAGTATAAACATGAAGAAAATATGTTCTAATTTGATTTTCTCTGATTTAAATAAATAGAAATAAATATTTAAAGTATAGATATAATTTATGTATTTAATGAAACCAGAGATAAGTTATATTATAATATAGGCTTTTATGTGGCTAAAAACGTAATAAACTAATAAGTGACACACAATGTAGGTAAATAATAAACATATTTGAGAAGACAGAAGGATTTAATTAATCAAAGATATAAAGCATTCAAGGAATAAAATTAATTTTCAGTAAATTAATAGTAATTTAAACTTTAGTATCTCTTGCTTTATAATATACAACAGATTTAACACTAATTTATAATAAAGAACAGAGTATTTATAGTTGCAAAACATTTAGAGAAGAGATAAACTAAATAACTATAGGAATAAAAGGGATTCTAAAACACTTAAATGAAAAGATAACAAATAGAAGATAAATTAAATCTTATATAAATACATTAATCTCTAGTTATTTATATAGCAAAGAAGTAAGTCTAGCTCTGGTAATATTGCATTTCTTTTCAAATTTTATAAAAGAATAAATCCTTTAATAGGATGCGAATGATTAACCCTGGAATCATAATATTTAGCTTAATAATATTATGTCACTTATTAGAGACTATATTTACCTCCTTAAAATTTAACATTAAATGCAGCCTAAAGAATAACAATTTAAGAAGTAAATTAAATAGAAGAACTTTCACCCTAAGCAAAAGGCTTTTGATTCTAAGCAATATTCAAGTTAAAATGTATAAATATTCTCTTGATATACCAAATGTAATCCATAATGAATAAATCTTAAGAGTTGTTTAAGATTATTCATTAGAATTGTATTATTAAGTAAGATTATGAAAAAAGGCTATTAAATTTCTTAGATGCTTTCATATCTTTATGCTTTAGAGAAACTAACTAGTTAATCCCAATCTCTTAGTTAATCAAAAATAAACCATATTAGAAAGTAAACTCCTAAGTTAAATCTTATTTGGAAGATTGAAAAAATTATTAAAAATAAAGAAGGAAAAGTAAATTATATAAATAGGCATATTTACAACAAAGCTTGAGAGAAACAAAATACCTAAACTATTTTTACAATATAAGATAGGCTTTAAAATGCAAAATTATCTAAAGAAGAAAAAATTGCATTAGAAATTGAATAGAAGCATTTAATAGCTCTAAAAATGATCATACGATCTTTGCTATTGATATGTAAAAAATTAAAAGAAAAAGAGAGTTTAATATAAATAGGAAAAGAACATTAAAAAGATTAAATCAGAAATTTAGATAAATCTCGTATATTTTTACTGCTAAAAAATTAGAAAAAAGCTTTTAATCTAAATAAAATTAATAAATTAAGTGATTTATATCTCTTTCAAAAAAAAGATTATTAAGTCCAAATGAAAATTTAAAACTAAAAAATGTTTAAATAAATTAGTGAAAGAATAAACTTATTTAAATGTAAGATAATTTAAAAATGAATAGTATTAAAAAAAGGAAAACTAAAAAAATAAAAAAATGAAAATTATAAAACAAATGTAAAAAAGAGAGATAAAAAAATAAAAAAGTTAATCATATAAATAAAGGTAAAAAAATAAGATTCAAAAGAAAAATTAAAAAAGATATCAAATAATAAAGAAATAAAATACATAAAAATATTAATAAACAAACTGCTAGATATCTATATATTGGTTTCTTTAATGCAAATAGATATTAATTTCTTTTTTATGACATCTTATTATCAACATTTTATATATGTTCAATATAAAGTTATAAACATCTTTATTTATGTCAAACATGCTATTCATTTTGGAGCATTGCAATTTCTTGTTTTTCAACTGGTTAGGCAGATTGAGGTTCAGCAGGAGTCGATACAACTACAAAAGTTACTTATTCTTGCTTTGGTTCCATTGATAATTTTGAAGGTGATTGTTCATCTCCTGATTTAGTAAGAAGGAAAGGTCCAAAAGTGTTTATCAAAACTGCACCTAAAGGCGCACATACTAATATAGAAAATATGGACACTGTTTATATGATTTGTTCCATTATCTTCCATTTCTTTCACATTATTATCTGTACCATCTAATAATATAACTCCTGATAGAGCTGCTTATACAATTGCTTTGGGTATCCATGAAACTGCCATAAAGATTCTTTCTTTAAAATCAAATTTCTTAGTTAAAGAAATCAAAACCACTACAATAATTCTTATGATTAATCCCATAAAAATGCATACAGCTCCATATCCTAAATAATAGCTTTTTATTTTTGAAATCACTAATGAAGCTCCTACCGATCCAAAGAAAAGAGAAGTAATGAAAATCCAGAACCAGCCAAGTTTGATTGTTGGTTTTTCTTCTTTTCACACTATATTTGTCACATACCCTAATGTTAAGCTAGCTATATATTTACAAATAGTGAACAAAAATATTTCACCTACTAACACAAACATTATAGCACAGCCTTCACAGTAGTAGCATATAAATAAAAATTCAACTCTGGATATTTCTTATTAAGTCTGAAGATAAAGCTAATTAAACCAAACACTATTCCAACTAAAAAATTCACAACAATATCAAGGAATAAAAAACCAATTATTCTATTACTCGATCCTAACAAAACTCCATGCTGCTTTTCTACTATCACTTTGCATATTCCAAATATAATTATGCAAATTATATCGTCAACTGTTCCTGCCGTTATTAGTGAACTTAGTCACTCCTCTTTTGTGTCCATATCCTTATTAAAAGAGATTTATTAATGATTGAACCATAACTGAAGGACTAACTCAGGATAATATACGTAAGCTAGAGCATAGCAAAATGACAATGGCATTTAAAATAATCAATAAGCTATTCATGCTATTAACAGAGCTTCTAAAGTTTAAGGAACAATTACTAATAAAAAAGGAATAAGCCCAGCTCCTTAGAATTTCACTTATAAACTACCTCTTATCAGTAAGATTGAAAGATAAATACTTTTAAAAATATAAAACTTTTATTTTTTAATTGACTTCTTCTTTTTATTCTATTTTTCACTAAATCTTTCTTTTTTCTTTTTTTATTTTTAGAATATGATTTATTTTTATTTTTTTTAATTAGTGATTATAAGTTTTTTCTTATTTGCAGGTTTTTTTAAAACTTACTATTTTATAATTTTTAATTTCGTTTTTTGCTTTCTTTACTTGTAGTTTATATTTATTTCTTTTTAAATAAAAAAATCTTCTATGAATCTTTTTGCAAATTGAGCAAGAGGCCTCAGTTAACAGAACTAGTATGTATTTTTTTTATACATTTACTGCATTTTGTTTTATTAATCACTATATATTTCTTCTTTATAGGGTGTATGAGTTCAAGTTTAACTCTTTTGAGGATTCTCGCTAGTAGTAAAAAAGCTTTACTGACGGGTCTATTAATGACTTTGATACTAATTGCTTATTTTAGTCATATTTTAGAAGATTGTATTATTTTAAGCCTCATGAATATTTATTAATAAGTTGAAGCTACATTTGGAGAGCCTGACGTGACTCATGGAAAAAGTAGAAGAACAACAAGAATTTTGAGAGCGCATTTTTTAATATTAATTACTAATATTTAAGAGCTGCTCGCCAATGAAGGGCTACACAGTCTATAATAATTTTTTTTAATTTAATATCTTATTAAATTTATTACTTTTCCACTTTTCCACTTTTCTAGTTCTAGTTTATTAAATTTATATAGAAAACTCATTGATATTTTCAAATGCTTATGCAAATGCTACTTTCCATAGTTTTTTTATAGTTTTTTATAAATGTTATAGAAAAGTACAAATATTCTCTATGACTTCGTAGATAGTAAGAATCTGAGCATTTTATCTACTAAACTTAGATTTTATATTATTTATCTTTATTTAGTTACGATTCTTTATTTAAAAAACTTTTAAATAGCTTTACTTGTATGTTTTTTATCTTCTCCTTTTAAGAAATTTATTAAAATTAATCTCCTTAATTTCCTAATTAGTTGGAATATCCAGATATGATTTTTTATATCCAATATTTGACTCTGCATAAAAAAATAAACTAGTTATTATCTATATATGATTATCAGCAATTCTCTAGAATTTTAAGTTTGGCATCTCGATATTACAGTTTCTGATTCCTCTTATATTCTATGAAAGTTAAATTTTGATAGTTAAAATAATGATATTTTAAATTTTGTATTATACTTATTCTTGATTATTAGATTAGAAAGTTTTATTCTAATAAATTTTTTTAATATTCATATAAACTTTATTCAGTCATAAGTTACTATGCAGTATTTAGCCTTCAAATTTATCTCTGTCTTTCTCTTATTAATTTATTCTTCGAAAAGTTCATTTATTTATTTCTGTAGATCTTCATTTAATTGTTTCTATTTTTCCTTTTTTAGGCTCAATTAATTTGTTCTGCAGTTTTTTTTGCATCATTTTGAAATCTACTTATGATATCTTTTTATGCTAAATTTTCTTTCGAGATGTTTAATTCATTTATTTTATTCATGGCTTAATTTGCTTGATATCTATAATTAAATTTAGCCTTCTTAATTATATAGTTAATCCTCGAAATTTTTCCTTTGAATTTGCTTAGCAATTAGTTTCTGTTTATGTTATTCTAATTTTAATTTATATTTAAGCTCGATAATTTTATTATTTTTGGAATTATGCTTTATAATCTTCAGCTTATTTATGAATTTCTTTTTATATCTATTATTCAAAAATTTGATATCATTTAATGTTTAAGTTTTTATATTTATGCTTCAACCATCTCCTAAAATTGGACAAACTTTACTTTTAATTTTTAATTTCGATTTACTTCACTTTCTATTTTCGACTATAGCTGCTGGATTTTTTATAACCTAGTTAGGTTTAATAGCTCAGATCTTAATTATGAGAATTACTTTTATTTTATTCTTGCTTTTAAAGATTAGATTGCTAGATTTATTTTGCTTGAGTCTTTTAAGTAGATTCAAGTCTATAAGTTTCTGCAACATTTTACTAATGACCATTTCTTTTTACCCCTTAGCCTCTTTTCTTACTTATTCTAACTCTTGATTAAATTTTCTCTTTATTAAAGGAGTTGCATTACTCTACTTTTCTTATATCTTTGAATTTCTGATTTTATCTATAGATAACTATTACATTTTGATACTTTGAATTCTATTTTTTGATATTCTTTATCTTAAGTTACTTATTTCTATTAATAGAATCTTGCTTAATTTTAATTCTAAAGACTATTCCTTTTAACAGTTTTCTATTTATTACTCTGATGTAATTTGATTATTTGACTCCTCTTCCTATTTAGTTTTCTTTTCTGTTGTATGTTTAATCTATTATTCTCTATAGAGTTTATTAAAGTTATCTTTATCTCAGTTTGGATATTGATTAGCAGATTAGCAATATTTTGCTTCTCTTAGTGCTTTATATATATGCTACTTTAGACTAGTTTCTTATACTCTTTAAACTTTATATTTGTAAAATCCTAAACTGCTTAAAAAGCAAAGCTCTTTTATAATACTCATATTTAAGAATTCAATTACCTTAGTTATTTTAGTTGTTTTAGTTGAATTTACAAATAAAAGAAAGGAAAGAAACCAGCAAAATTATTAATTTAGTTTATAAAATAGAGTCATTATCACTAGTCAGTTGCTTAGTAAATCATAGTCATTTTCCTAATAAAGAATAAACTTACTTCATTTTGTATTAGCTCTCGATATCTCATGAGCAGTCAGGCTATTTCAGCTATGATTATAGATAAAAACTAAGAATCAAATACAATTATAATAACTGCCTAATAGCTTAGCTCTGCTATAGATATTAAACTCCATGTAATCAACAGTCTTAGTATTATTTCTCTTTTTTACTTTAATTAAGACTAATTTAATCATTTAAAAGCTATGCTTTAAACTTAAAATATTAAAGCTGAGTTATACAGTATAAAATAATAAATGATTGAGAACTGCGAGTAATTATAAGGTTCCTTAAATTTAATCTAGATTTTGAATAAAATTTACTTTATTATACCTAAGCCAAATTATAAAAACCTTAACTAAAGTTAATAGGTAGCTTAATTTAAATTTCTCCCTAAAAGCATCAATTGGTTATTTATATAATATCTTTAATAAGTTATATCTCTTGGTAGATCTAATGGCTATAATAAAAGAGATATTGAATGAAGCTTCTGATTTAACTCAGATGCTTCCTTTTATATAAATTGAAGTTTATAAATATCTGTGTTCTATCTCAATGCTTATTAATAGCTTAGAGGTTTATTTATGGATGACTATTTTACAAGATTTGTTGTAACTAGCTACTTATGAGTAAACTTAGCTTTAAGTAACAGTGAGAATGCTTACTACTAATAGTTCTATTAGTAATGTTTTACAGTGCTTATATCTCTTTAAGTTTAGTACCATTTATCTTTTAATAGTCATGCTTTATCTTTTATGCTTAGTGGAATTTATTTCCTAATATCAAGTTACTATTAGTCTTTACTTATCACTTATTAATATTATATCTAATTAGTAAAATACCTGCTACACTCCATTCCAGGTTTAAAAGGAAATATCGTTAATTAACTTGAACGCTTAAATAAAATAGAGCTCCAATGGAAAGCATTTAGAATACTAAAAGGATAGTGTAAATGAATAATTCCATATAATAAGGTGTATCCTTATAAGTATATCTATCTAAAAACCACTAATCTAGCTAGTTTAAATATAATGATAAGATTCTTTAAAACAACAAAATAAACTTTTATTACCAATGCTTATGTAAAGCTGAAGGAGAGTCCTTTCAATTATTTAGTCCTTCTAAGATAATTAGTTTCTTATTTATTTCCAATAGAAGTCAAGTTCTCCTTAGTAATAACCAAGATGGCTTATATTAGTTTACTTCAATACAAAGATATAGAGATTTAAATACTTAATAATCATAAGTCCTTGAATTATCTATAAGAAGGACTTAATAAATATTTATTTAAATTACATTTCATTAAGAATTTTATTAAATAAACTACTTTGTCTCTCATTTTATTCCTTTCTTCTTGTTATATTTCTTCCTTTCTTTTGGATCTTTCAAAGTGTCATAGGCAAGTACTATACACTTAAATTTAGCCTCGCAGATTTACTTATTTTCTTTCGAATTTTTATCTGGATGCCATACTATTGCTAACTTTTTCCACTGCTTTTTTATTTAATCCAACTTTGCGTTTGTTGGTACCTTCAAAATTTCATAGAAATTTTTTACGTTTCTTTTACATTATTCAGCTCTATTTACTAAGTGCTATATTTCTATATTAGGATCTTTTTCACTTGCTTTTTAAAAATCATTAATTGCGTCTTAAATTTATTATTCGTCTTCACCTGCGAAAACTTTAAGATTTATTTTACCTCTTTCCAAATAAGCTCTGCCATTGTTTTAATTCAAGCTAATGGCCTCATTTAAATCATATATAGCTTACTAATAATTCCCTTGCTTTCTTTTACTTTTCGCTCTTAAAATTAAAATCTCACAGTTAAAGAGAAAATGTTCCTAATCAAGTATTTAATCACATAGATTTATCACTTCTTGGTATTATTTTTCCTAAAAATACAATTCAGCTCTTTTAAATAGTTTAAACCTTTCCTATAATAAAAGTTTTATACTTTGCATTTCCCTATTTTCAGTTATTTCTATGAAAAACTACTAAAGTTACTCTTCTGCTTCTGCTTTTGAGTTTTTAAAATAGTTAGCATAGCATTCAAAGTATTTACTCCATCAATTGCTATTTTTTATCCCTTTGGAGATAAAAAAGTCATAAGCTTCCTAAACCTTTTTTTGCAACAACAAACATTTGGCTTTTTCAAAGTATAAGTTTTAAACTAAAGGACTTTAGTTAATTAGCTTATCTATTATTATTTCAGCTTCTTAGTATTGCTTTTGCTTTAGTTTTTCTTGTCATTCTTGCTAGTATTAAAAGATCTAGTTTATTTTGCATATTAAACTGTTATCTTATATCTATTCAGCTAGTGTTTTGGCTTCTGTTCACTCTCCCTTTATGATACTAATCTAAATTCTCAAAGAGCAATCATTTTGATTTTTTGAACCATAAGATACAAAGAGATCTGCTTCTTTCATAGCTTCCTCGTATTTTTCTTATTTCTAGTAAATCATTAGCTTGTTTTTATAAAACTAATACTCATTAGGGAAAATTATTTCAGGTAAGGGTTTATCGAACTCCGAATCTAATTATTATGCTTTTTAAAAGTCTAAGATTATGTCACTAACTTATCTTTCAAGATACAAGCTAGTCTAATCTCTAATTCAGTAGACTTCTGCTATCTTTTCATTTTATTCAATTGTCTCAGTTGCTGCTTGATAAGATTTTTGGAATTATTTCTAATATAATTAGCAGTAGGCTATCTTTTTAAGTATTTAGCAGTTATATAAAGTATGATTCACTTCAGTTTGCAATGCCTTTTCGTAAAATTCGTTTGCTTATTAGTAGCTTTTAGCATCAAACAATTACCCAGCTTAATTTTATAGTTTTCTCATCTCTAAGCCTTTGTTCATAATGCCTTCCACAACCTATAGTTAGCAATTTTGATTTTTTATTCCTATAAAATATTTTTAAGCTTCCAGAAAATGACATTTCATATACAGTTTGTATCCTTTATAAAAGTTTCTTAGCAGTTCTTTATTTTATCCTTACGATTTATAGAAGGATTTGGCTTTTTAATATTGATTTAGTAGTATTTACACCTAAATTTTATAAATTGCAAAGCTTAGAGCTAAAGGACATTTTCTTAATAGTTTAGTCAACTCTTCTAATGCACTTTAGTAATTTTTCTGTTCTAGGCTTTTTTAGAAGCTGCTAAATCTCTTAGCTTCGATTTCTATTTTTTAGATAGTTTCTTATTTAAAACTTGTTTAGCAATTCTCTCAGCGGTTTTAAAATTACCCTTCCTAAAGTAAATTTTTGATAGCACAGTCTTCATGTCACTATCTAGTTTGCCTTTAGATTCTTATTCTTATAAGTTTTGCTCAACTTCTTCGTATCTTTTTAGCTTATATAAAATGTATAATCTTTTGCTCTTGAACAAATCTGTATATGGGAGTATAATGAGAGCTTCTTCACAAATTTCTAAAGACTCTTCTAGATCTTCAACTTCATCAATTTTTTATTCTAAATACTTAACTATTTAACTTTTGGTCTTGAAAAGGAATTATTCATTTTTACTAAATTACGAAGACTTAAAGCCTAAATCATTCTCCTTTATATACAGTTTTAATACTTGAAAGCAAGCTCTATATTAGATCCAGTTAGCAAAAGTTAGTTTCCTTAGAGCTAAGCAAAAACAAGATTCTGATTACATATATTTTTGATGCTTAGCCACTCTTCTTTTTCTAACTTTCTTATATACCTTAGTATTTTTTACTAACTTAACTCCTATTTAAATGCTTCTATTTTGCTTTATATCAACTTCTTTAAAGTCTCCAATTCACTTCAGTCTGGCATCTTAGAAAGCTGTATTTGGAACATTTTCAATGAAGAAAGAAAAAAAGAGATCACTCAAGAAATCAATAAAGGTAATATCAAAGAAATAAGAAATGAATGAAGAAGGTAAAAGTACGAAAATTCAATAAAAAACCTGATATTTTTGATTTAATTGAATTAAGACAAATTGACTCTTTATAAATGAAGCAACTAATTTATATACTTATCAAAAAACTCTAAAAGGATTTAAACTCTCAGAAGGAATAACTATTTGAAAATAAGTAAAGATCTAATAAATTATGAAGATGAGATGCAGTTCATATTGTATACCGAAGCGCAAAAGCACAAATCGATGAACGAATGAAGGATTAGAGAATGATATTTTAATAACGAGAGAGCAAGATTAGAAAAAATGAATTTAATTAAATTCAAGACGTTAATAAATTGAAGAAAATTTGCAGAAGATTTAAAAGGGAACCCTCAATGGAAATAGAAATATAATAAAGAATATTTTATAGACTAAGAAAAAGATACTTTATTTGCGATAGTATGTGACACTTGTGATGGAAATTTCCAAGACAGAAAGGATTATAAATAATATCGGACGAAATTTTAATTTCTAGGAATTGAAATAAAGAACTACTGAATTTTACCCCATTAACTGGAAAAATCTAGAGAAAGAAACAAGATTTAAGATTAAAATCAAGAAGAAAGAAGTTAGGAAAAGAGCTGATTAAGTAAACAAAATAATTTTTTCTTTTAAGCAGAAGGGCAATATTTTTAATGATTAAAAAAAGTATCAATCAGCAAACACAAAAAATCTTTTACAATCTGAAAACTTCTAAGTTAATTTTTTCTTAAATCATAAATGTTAAAAATAAGTAATCAAATGTTAAAAGTCTTGTTAATGTAAAAATAAAGATAAAAAATTAAAAAATTAAAAAATCCAATATTTATCAATATAGAAATAATTGATTCTGCTTATATGATTGCTCCTTTATCTTCCATTCCATTCTTTTCAATTCTTATCTGCCATTGAGATGCTAAGCACTCTATAATTAAAGTTTTTTATCTTAGCTTCATTTTTATATTACTTCTAATAAACTATTGAGCTCCTTTTAGCTTTGTAATTCTTTTATATTTCCTTCTTTCTAATTTAAACAAATTTTCTTATTTAGTTAAAATGAATTGATTATGATAAATTCGAGTCTCATTTATAAGAGATATGGATCTCTAATGTAATTTACTTTTTGTAGTTTTGGGTTAAATCTAAAAGCTTTTCTAACGCTTAAAGAATTTATTTTCTTCTAGTATATTCAATGTTTTATTATGTAACTTGAGTTTGCTAAAAAATAAAGCTTGGCAAGCTAAAAAGTTATTTTTTATTATTTTTGTAAGAGTAATGTATAGCTATAAGCTTTAAGATAGAAGATTGACTAGATAAATACTTGTGGCAGATATAAATTATTTAAAAAATTTTGGATAAAAAAGATAAATATATAAATAAATAAAAATTATTATAGAGCGCGTAGCACCTCATTGGCGCGCAGCTCTTTCAATATTAATATTTAATATTAAGAAAATGTTCTCATGTTTCTTGTTAAAATTCTAGAGGTTCGATGAGTCATATCAGCTTCTCCAAATGGGGAATCTTCTTATTAAAAATTATTCTTAAATCTTGAGTCAAATGTTTCAGACTTCTTGAATAAGGTACAAATAAGAATTGATTATTAAGTCGGTAATTAGAAGGCCCGACAGTCAAACTTTCATACTGCTAGAGAGAATCCTCGGGGTAAGTTAGGTATGTCTCAACGGAGCTTATCCACCCTTTCTTGTGGTGTTATATAGTGCGAGATTACTCGCAATGCAGTATACACTGCACCAGATTACCTACTAGTTTGACTGACACGGCCGACATCCATTTTATAATATATAATAAATAATTTAATAGAAGCCTCTTAGATATACTCAGAACTATAAGTATTTTATGCCAAGCAAGCTTATATTTAAAATAACTATATGGGTATTTTAATAGCTTATATTAGAACTATACCTTAGTCCTATTCAAACGTTTTGTCATTATTTTGTAAGGTTATTATATTTATAGTTAAAGATAAAGCATCAAAAGTTTAAAATATAATAAGTTTATTAAAAGGATAATGTACGCAGTGATTGTGTGATCAACTCTCTGCAACGCTCTTCCATACACTGTTTTCTATATCGTAGTAGTAAAGATTAGTAAGAGTGTCGTATTACCAAATTTAATCATGACTTAGAAGTGGTTAAGTAGAATCTGTATAATATCCTGGTCTTGGGTATTTTCCACAAAGTACGGCAACTTTTTTTTCATCAAATGTTTAATTATATATGTCAGATGAATTTCCATAAATAAAGAAAAATTCTTGGAGGGGAAGATAGATAGCAGATGTTTATGCCTATTCCGAAATTTTTGAAGAGCAAGTAGTTCATTTATTTAAATTTTTATCGTAACTCTAGATTATATCTAACATATTAATCTCTATATTCCTACCTCCAAAAATATATAATGTTTTGTCATTTTAATCACATCCAAATATATGAGTAGGAGTTTGTATAGATTCTATATTATAAAAAGTTCCATTTTATAAACTGTAAGTTTCACATTTTTGCTAGTCTTTATGAATTTATTTTTGACTATCGTATTATTTTCCAGATATTATATAAATAAAATCTTAATCATTATAACTTGTTTTATGGAGATATCTTTAATTTTGCATTTGAATATCTATTAAGTTTTTTTCTGATCATATTTAAAATCTTTTAACTCCAATTGTTCTTCCACCTGTTATGACAAGTTATGAATCTTTTATCTACTCTATTTGAGTTGCAGAAAAATCTATCTCTTAAATGGTAATTTATTTTTTCTAAAAACGATTTTATGAGGTTTAATAAACCTTTAACTATTAAGTTTTCTTGGAAATAGTTAAAATTTCTTCGATTTGATTCTGTTTTGCCAATTATTCTTTACTTAAAACTTATTTATTCTCCATTTATTTTTTTTTAATAAACTATTCATATTATCAAGAATCATTTAGAGATTATAAAAAGTCACAAATTTTTTCAAAGGTAAGTATATCTTCTAATTTTAAGACTAGATCCTTTACATTAGGAAGCTTTTCTTTTATTTCTCTTCATCTATTTAATTCTTCTTCTCCAATAATATTTGCTTTCTTCAAATCAATTATCGAACTTGCTCTAGCTCTACTTGAATAATTTTAACTTATCTCCTTCTTATTCTTGTCTTACTATATTTAAAAAAGATTTTTATTAATTTCCTTTTATATCTTTTTTACTTATTTAAAAAAGGCCTTAACTAGCAAACTAGTGATTTCCTTTGTAAAAAATAGTTTTAGTTCTTCTATCTCTTCAAACTTCTATTATAACTTTCTTTCTATTGCTTAAGCACTATTCTGCTCAATTTCTTAGGCACAGGAACGACATTCATATTAATTGCTTTATTAGTATTTTTACAATAAGCATGGCAAGCAACTATTGTTATGACCACATGACAGATCAATCTTAATATGAGACTAATCAAAATTTTATTTACAGTCCTAACACTTGTTATTAGACATTTATAAATTTCTTTTTTTTTCTGGCTTAAAAATTCAATAATTTCTAATTTATGAAAATTCTTAGAGGTTTTAAAAAAATTTAAATTCCTTTATATTTGATTGTGAATTAAACCTTTAAACGCTATTTATAATGATTCCACTAAATATAAATTCATAATTTAATTCTCTCTTTATCTATTCAAATCTTATAAGATCTTATCGTTTGCTTCTTGAATCTTAATCTTATTATTAATAAAGATTTTTTTTTAATTATATTAGTTGCTTATAAACGTGCCACCATTTTCTGCTTTAGAAAAATTTAAATTTAGAAATTTTTATTTTCGTAAATGAGCTAGAAAGTAAATTGCTAGTCTTAAAGGCTTTAATTTAAATTATGCTTTATAACATTTCTAAGTTTTAATTCTAAAATGCAAAGTCAAGAAATTCTAATTCAAATTAAAAAATCGAAGTCTGAACAATGATGCTTTATAACTTTTTACATTGGTATGCACTTTGCTTGTTCAGTTACAAATTTAACTTTATACCATAATGTTTAACTTTAATTTAGGTATTTTAAAATTGAAGCTACAATTGCTTTAATCTTAAGAAATAGATAGAAAGATAATCCTAATCCAAATGTTATTTAGCATCTTATTCAAATGAAAGCTTTTAAAAGATTACATAAGAAATGTCTACTATCAATTAACTTAATCTAATTATATTAGCTTTAAATAGCCTTGATAGCTACTAGTGATATATCCTCTTTTAATCTCTTCCAAAATTAAATTATATAACTGAAGGCTATGTTTATAAATACCAAAGTAGCAGTATTATTTTATTATTTATAGGCTATAAAATTAAAGATAGTAGAAGTTTTATTAATTATATTAGAAGTTTATCAATATCTAACCTTAATAAGCTAATTAGATTGTAATAAAAGGATTTAAAATTCCATTAAAAAGGATTTCATGAATCTATCATATGGAAATAAATTTCTTATAGCGTATGATATAAATTTATAGTATCCTGTATATTTGGAAATGAGGATGTGAAATGGGTGAATAATGATATAAAGATAGTATGAAGATTAATAATTATTAAGTGTATAAGCTTAAGATATCAAATTCAGGTTACTTTATAGCTCTTCTTATATTTCTCTATTTAAGCATTTTCTTCTTAAGCAAAATTGGATAAAGCTATTTATATCTTTAAGGGAATTTTTTTAAAGGAATAGTTCAGAATTTGAATAGGATTGTTATTTGAATTTATTTCTGCAGAGCATATAGCAAAAGTAAGGCAATAGATATGATTTTTTGAACTTACTAAAGAAGTAGGTTTAGCATACTTTAAGAGATTGTAATATGAATCTGTAATAAAATAAGTTTGGAAGATTCTGGACTAAAATTTAAGACTTAAAGAGAAAAAGCGAATGAAAAATATTAAAGAGAAAACTACTCTAAGCTTCCAATTAGCAAAGCTAATCTAATAATAAAGTAATAAAATTCCATATAGCGCGAGGAATAATAACTAATTGAAAAATATTGAGAAGAAGGGATAACTTTCTATTATTCATGAACAGATACTCATACAAGTTTAAGTTGGTGGAAGATTTTCGATGAAAAAGACTTCTTAATTATAATTTAAAAGCTTATGTTTATAATAGATTTTAAGTATAAAATGAAAAGTTGACGTAAATAAATCAAAAGAAAGAGTTGCTTAAACCTCAATTTTTAATTAATCACCTTTTTTATTAAAACTGACTGCTATAACTCTGCTTACTCAACAGATTGAGAAAAGATAAAAAGTCCAAATTAAGATATAATGAAAGATAATTAGTAATAGCATATCCTTTAAGCATGTAGTACAAGGTAATTAAGGAAAGAGTAATGATCTTAAGTATAAGTTATTTAATTCTTATTGTTTATTTAAATTAATTTATCTTATTGTGTCTAAAATGAGGAAGATAATATGTGTGAAGTACTTAGTATATCATTTGTTTATTATGAGTGGAATGATACTAAGTGTTATGATATTGGAATCTTAACTAAATTTTTGGATATCAATAACTGACTTTACTCTTATTTCTCAGTTTTATTATTCTAATTTAAATATATGATAATAGTGACTCATGATAGTTAAATCAACTCTATCATTTAACATCTTTTTTTAGTTGGAGTTTAACGAAGATAAGTGAGTTTCTTTTAGAAAATGTTTAGATTCTATTTTTATGATTTCCGAGCTCTCTCTACAAGTTAATTAAGCTTATGAAAAATTGTGATTAAGTTATTCTTTTCTATAATAGCTAATAGTTGGTTAGATATACTGATTTATTTGTATGTTTTGCTATTAAGAGAGTATCAAGTAAAGATAATTAAAGAATTATAATGGAAGTTTATCAAAGAGATATAATAAAGCTAAATTAAGTTGTGACTAATTAATAAATTTTCGAGACCCCAAAAAAAGCACCTTAAGCAAACATTAAGTCTTAGGATTTATTTAGATTCAAGCAACTATTGACTTTAGAATCATTCTCCTCATTTTTTCGAACTAAAATTTGATGTAGAAAATTTAAATAATGCTTTAAGTTAATTTACCAAGAAACATTTAATATCC